>OY759275.1:2040000-2127500 GCA_963662155.1 Lamellibrachia columna
TTATTTCAGTGATTTTTAACAAGATTTAACAAGATTTGCCATCCAAGCCAAAGGCCCAGATGGCAAGTGGACAAGGAAGCCATTGGCTTATCGAGAGTCCACAATGTTCATCTACTTATAACCCGCCCTCCTGAGATATGAGTCAACCTTGTTTTTAAACATATTCACGCTGCTAGCAGTTACACAATCTGTAGACAATTTGTTCCATTCATTTATTGTCCTCTGTGAGAACGAGTGCTTCCTGATGTCCAATCTACATTGATCCTTTACTAATTTTACCTCATGTCCTCTAGTTCTGCTATCCTTCTTGAGTGAGAAAAACATATTTCTATCAATATTTTCATACCCATTCAATATCTTAAAAACTTCAATCTGATCTCCTCTTAACCTCCTTGTCTCTAGAGTTGTTAAACCACATTCTTTCAGGCGTTCTTCATAACTAAGGTCTCTCAGTTCTGGAATCATTTTAGTTGCTCTCCTTTGTATGCGTTCAAGCGTATCTATATCCTTCTTACGATATGGTCTCCATGCTTGTATACAGTATTCTAAATGAGGTCTAACTATTGCTTTATAAAGAGGTATAATTAACTTTTTTCCCTTGTATGTTATGTTTCTTCTAATCAATCCAAGAATTTGATTACCCTTTGAAGCTGCAATACCACACTGCTCTGAAACTTTCATATCAGCGCTTATTGTAACTCCTAAGTCCTTTTCTTTTACAGTAGTACCCAGAACAGTATCTCCCATTTTATAGTTTACATTCAAGTTCCTATGTCCTGTATGTAGGCATTTACATTTCCCAAAATTGAACAGCATCTGCCATTTCTCAGACCATTTCACTAATCTGTCTAGATCGTTTTGTAAATGTTGTTTATCACCATCAGTATTAACCTTTCTAAACAGCTTTGTGTCATCCACAAATTTCAGTACGTTACTTGTTATATTGTCGTCCAAGTCATTGATATATATTAAGAATAATATAGGTCCTAATACTGATCCTTGAGGTACCCCACTCAAAACCGATTTCCAATTTGAAACTTCTCCATCTACTACAACTCGTTGTCTTCTGTCAGTCAGCCATTGTTCTATCCAGTCAGTTATGCTATCCCCGATACCATGGGCTTTTAATTTAAGTAGTAATCTTTGATGTGGCACTTTGTCAAAAGCTTTCTGAAAATCTAAGTAGATAATATCTACTGGCGATCCCACGTCAATCCACTTAGTGATTTCTTCCAAAAAACATAACATATTTGTTAAGCATGACCTCGCTTTAAGGAATCCATGTTGAGACGAATTTAATAAGTTATGCTTAACGAGGAAGTCCACCACATGGTCTTTAATTAACCTTTCTGATAGTTTACAAATCACTGACGTTAAACTCACTGGTCTGTAATTCTCTGACTTATTTCTTGATCCCTTTTTAAATAATGGTATGATGTTTGCTTCTTTCCATTCAAACGGAACAACTCCCTCTTTTAATGACAAGTTGAATACTATTGCAGTGGTAAACTCAGACGTGATGCCACCAATCACGTCTGAGTTTACCACGATCAAACTCTGCATTCGCCAAACCACATTATTTACTATAGAGTGTTATACTTCTGCCATAAAACTATCATTGCTGTTTCCATATGGCATCATCGTGTCTTGCAAACAGACAAACATTGAATGTGTAAATGATTTTAATTATTTCAGTACCACAATAAATAAACAGTTCGATTTGGACAGAATAAAAAATAGGTCATATAGAACAATTAAAGGAATTTTTAATAAACTAAACAGATCGCATATAACGTACAACTATCACATTCTCAGTTCCAAGACACGTACTTTTCACGGTCACCTCTTTGGAAGGAACAAACTAGTCCAACCATTTCCTGTACGCAAATTCGCAGTCGAGTCAACAGTTGAAAAATGCACAGGTCACTTTTCATAGGGCGGATGGACTGCACTACATTATAACCAAAGTTAACCCTAAACTCACTAACACTAATTAACTCTTAATCATAAATAACCGTAACTTACCCTAACCGAAATGAGCCCCAACCGTAACTAACCCCACTTAACCCAACCGTAACTAACCCCACTTAACCCAACCGTAACTAACCCCACTTAACCCAACCGTAACTAACCCCACTTAACCCAACCGTAACTAACCCCAAACGTAAATAACCCCAACCGTAACTAACCCCAAACGTAACTAACCCCAACCGTAACTAACCCCAACCGTAACTAACCCCAAACGTAACTAACCCCAAACGTAACTAACCCCAAACGCATTTAATTCCAACTGTAACTAACCCAAACCGTACTTAACCACAACTGTAATTAACCCCAACCGTAACTAACCCCACTTAACCCAACCGTAACTCACCCCACTTAACCCAACCGTAACTAACCCCAAACGCATTTAATTCCAACTGTAACTAACCCAAACCGTACTTAACCACAACTGTAATTAACCCCAACCGTAACTCACCCCACTTAACCCAACCGTAACTCACCCCACTTAACCCAACCGTAACTCACCCCACTTAACCCAACCGTAACTCACCCCACTTAACCCAACCGTAACTCACCCCACTTAACCCAACCGTAACTCACCCCACTTAACCCAACCTTAACTCACCCCACTTAACCCAACCGTAACTCACCATACTTAACCCAACCGTAGCTAACCGCAACCCGAAATTAACCACAACCTAACTAACCCTAATTAACCCCAACCGTAACTAACCCTAATTAACCCCAACCATAATTAATCTAACCAAAAGTATTCGTTGGAAGTTTTACACTAACCGCAACAAACCGTAACCGTGACTAACCATAACCATGACTAACCATAACCTCAAACCATTTATTCCCGCCTGCTGAATGGTTTCAACGAATACGCACTCGACACCGTAGTGTTGGTACGTGTTGACGGCGTCAGGCGACCCTGCAGTGTTGGTACGTGTTGACGGCGTCAGGCGACCCCGCAGTGTTGGTACGTGTTGACGGCGTCAGGAGACCCCGCAGTGTTGGTACGTGTTGACGGCGTCAGGCGACACCGTAGTGTTGGTACGTGTTGACGGCGTCAGGCGACACCGTAGTGTTGGTACGTGTTGACGGCGTCAGGCGACCCGTAGTGTTGGTACGTGTCGACGGCGTCAGGCGACCCCGCAGTGTTGGTACGTGTTGACGGCGTCAGGCGAAACCGTAGTGTTGGTACGTGTTGACGGCGTCAGGCGACCCCGCAGTGTTGGTACGTGTTGACGGCGTCAGGCGACCCCGCAGTGTTGGTACGTGTTGACGGCGTCAGGAGACCCCGCAGTGTTGGTACGTGTTGACGGCGTCAGGCGACCCCGCAGTGTTGGTACGTGTTGACGGCGTCAGGCGACCCGTAGTGTTGGTACGTGTCGACGGCGTCAGGCGACCCCGCAGTGTTGGTACGTGTTGACGGCGTCAGGCGACCCCGCAGTGTTGGTACGTGTTGACGGCGTCAGGCGACCCGTAGTGTTGGTACGTGTTGACGGCGTCAGGCGACCCCGCAGTGTTGGTACGTGTTGACGGCGTCAGGCGACCCGTAGTGTTGGTACGTGTTGACGGCGTCAGGCGACCCCGCAGTGTTGGAACGTGTTGACGGCGTCAGGAGACCCCGCAGTGTTGGTACGTGTTGACGGCGTCAGGCGACACCGTAGTGTTGGTACGTGTTGACGGCGTCAGGCGACACCGTAGTGTTGGTACGTGTTGACGGCGTCAGGCGACCCCGCAGTGTTGGTACGTGTTGACGGCGTCAGGCGACACCGTAGTGTTGGTACGTGTTGACGGCGTCAGGCGACCCCGCAGTGTTGGTACGTGTTGACGGCGTCAGGCGACCCCGCAGTGTTGGTACGTGTTGACGGCGTCAGGAGACCCCGAAGTGTTGGTACGTGTTGACTGCGTCAGGCGACACCGTAGTGTTGGTACGTGTTGACGGCGTCAGGCGACCCGTAGTGTTGGTACGTGTTGACGGCGTCAGGCGACCCCGCAGTGTTGGTACGTGTTGACGGCGTCAGGAGGCCCCGCAGTGTTGGTACGTGTTGACGGCGTCAGGCGACCCCGCAGTGTTGGTACGTGTTGACGGCGTCAGGCGATCCGTAGTGTTGGTACGTGTTGACGGCGTCAGGCGACCACGCAGTGTTGGTACGTGTTGACGGCGTCAGGAGACCCCGCAGTGTTGGTACGTGTTGACGGCGTCAGGCGACCCCGCAGTGTTGGTACGTGTTGACGGCGTCAGGCGACCCGTAGTGTTGGTACGTGTTGACGGCGTCAGGCGACCCCGCAGTGTTGGTACGTGTTGACGGCGTCAGGCGACCCGTAGTGTTGGTACGTGTTGACGGCGTCAGGCGACCCCGCAGTGTTGGTACGTGTTGACGGCGTCAGGAGGCCCCGCAGTGTTGGTACGTGTTGACGGCGTCAGGCGACCACGCAGTGTTGGTACGTGTTGACGGCGTCAGGAGACCCCGCAGTGTTGGTACGTGTTGACGGCGTCAGGCGACCCCGCAGTGTTGGTACGTGTTGACGGCGTCAGGCGACCCGTAGTGTTGGTACGTGTTGACGGCGTCAGGCGACCCCGCAGTGTTGGTACGTGTTGACGGCGTCAGGCGACCCCGCAGTGTTGGTACGTGTTGACGGCGTCAGGCGACCCCGCAGTGTTGGTACGTGTTGACGGCGTCAGGCGACCCGTAGTGTTGGTACGTGTTGACGGCGTCAGGCGACCCCGCAGTGTTGGTACGTGTTGACGGCGTCAGGCGACCTCGCAGTGTTGGTACGTGTTGACGGCGTCAGGCGATCCGTAGTGTTGGTACGTGTTGACGGCGTCAGGCGACCCGTAGTGTTGGTACGTGTTGACGGCGTCAGGCGACCCCGCAGTGTTGGTACGTGTTGATGGCGTCAGGCGACCCGCAGTGTTGGTACGTGTTGACGGCGTCAGGCGACCCGTAGTGTTGGTACGTGTTGACGGCGTCAGGCGACCCCGCAGTGTTGGTACGTGTTGACGGCGTCGGGAGACCCCGCAGTGTTGGTACGTGTTGACGGCGTTAGGCGACCCCGCAGTGTTGGTACGTGTTGACGGCGTCAGGAGACCCCGCAGTGTTGGTACGTGTTGACGGCGTCAGGCGACCCCGTAGTGTTGGTACGTGTTGACGGCGTCAGGCGACCCCGCAGTGTTGGTACGTGTTGACGGCGTCAGGAGACCCCGCAGTGTTGGTTTCCTGTTGACGGCGTCAGGAGACCCCACAGTGTTGGTACGTGTTGACGGCGTCAGGAGACCCCGCAGTGTTGGTACGTGTTGACGGCGTCAGGCGACCTCGCAGTGTTGGTACGTGTTGACGGCGTCAGGCGACCCCGCAGTGTTGGTACGTGTTAACGGCGTCAGGAGACCCCGCAGTGTTGGTACGTGTTGACGGCGTCAGGAGACCCCGCAGTGTTGGTACGTGTTGACGGCGTCAGGCGACCCCGCAGTGTTGGTACGTGTTGACGGCGCCAGGAGACCCCGCAGTGTTGGTACGTGTTGACGGCGTCAGGCGACCCCACAGTGTTGGTACGTGTTGACGGCGTCAGACGACACCGTAGTGTTGGTACGTGTTGACGGCGTCAGGCGACCCCGTAGTGTTGGTACATTTTGACGGCGTCAGGCGACTCCTTAGTGTTGGTACGTGTTGACGGCGTCAGGCGACCCCGTAGTGTTGGTACGTGTTGACGGCGTCAGGCGACCCGTAGTGTTGTTCGTGTTGACGGCGTCAGGCGACCCAGCAGTGTTGGTACGTGTGTGTGTGTGTGTGTGTGTGTGTGTGTGTGTGTGCGTGCGTGCGTGCGTGCGTGCGTGCGTGCGTGCGTGCGTGCGTGCGTGCGTGCGTGCGTGTGTGTGTGTACCAACAACACCAACATGAAATCTACCATGTATTCATTTACTTCAAAAAAAACATTTGACAGAGCATGGCAACAATTAACCATTAGTTTGACTCATGTATCCAGTCTCACACCATGGACACTGGCTCAAAGTTACTGGCCTTATCACTAAGGTACGTGATCTTTGTTGATGGTGACAGTCCAGAGATGGGATGAAGAGCCTTGTGGGGAATGTAGGTTTGGGAATGGTTGTGCCTGTCTGGTCCACACCAGAGGGACCAAACACAGCTATGCTGGTTCCCAGCTATAAAAAAAATCATTTCAACCATTTTCTGGAAAAATATTCCGCCTACAATATTCATACTCACCCACAGTGATAATTTCCACCAAGTTCTCTGCCATTAACATTTAATAAAAAAAACATCCCCGCAACAGGTGGACCCTTATGCTATATATTGGCAAGTTACAGGTATCTGTGAGAATGGTAGTAGGAAATAAAAGATTCTTACCTGACAGATGCTTCAAGGCTGAGCAAGAAGACAATGTCTCAAGGTTGAGCAGGAAGTTAGTTGTGTCATGGTTGGTGGATGAAGAAGACAATGTCTCAAGGCTGAGCAGGAAGTTAGCTGTGTCGTGGTTGGTGGTTGAAGAAGACAATACTTCAAGGCTGAGCAGGAAGTTAGTTGTGTCGTGGTTGGTGGTTGAAGAAGACAATGTCTCAAGGCTGAGCAGGAAGTTAGTCGTGTCATGGTTGGTGGTTGAAGAAGACAATACTTCAAGGCTGAACAGGAAGTTAGTTGTGTCTGGTTGGTGGTTGAAGAAGACAATGCTTCAAGGCTGAGCAGGAAGTTAGTTGTGTCGTGGTTGGTGGTTGAAGAAGACAATGCTTCAAGGCTGAGCAGGAAGTTAGTTGTGTCGTGGTTGGTGGTTGAAGAAGACAATACTTCAAGGCTGAGCAGGAAGTTAGTTGTGTCGTGGTTGGTGGTTAAAGAAGACAATGTTTCAAGGCTGAGCAGGAAGTTAGTTGTGTCGTGGTTGGTGGTTGAAGAAGACAATGTCTCAAGGCTGAGCAGGAAGTTAGTTGTGTTGTGGTTGGTGGTTGAAGAAGACAATGTCTCAAGGTTGAGCAGGAAGTTCGTTGTGTCGTGGTTGGTGGTTGAAGAAGACAATACTTCAAGGCTGAGCAGGAAGTTAGTTGTATCGTGGATGGTGGTTGAAGAAGACAATGTCTCAAGGTTGAGCAGGAAGTTAGTCGTGTCGTGGTTGGTGGTTGAAGAAGACAATGTCTCAAGGTTGAGCAGGAAGTTAGTCGTGTCGTGGTTGGTGGTTGAAGAAGACAATGTCTCAAGGTTGAGCAGGAAGTTAGTTGTGTCGTGGTTGGTGGTTGAAGAAGACAATGTCTCAAGGCTGAGCAGGAAGTTAGTTGTGTCGTGGTTGGTGGTTGAAGAAGACAATGTCTCAAGGCTGAGCAGGAAGTTAGTTGTGTCGTGGTTGGTGGTTGAAGAAGACAATGTCTCAAGGCTGAGCAGGAAGTTAGTTGTGTCGTGGTTGGTGGTTGAAGAAGACAATGTCTCAAGGTTGAGCAGGAAGTTAGTTGTGTCATGGTTGGTGGTTGAAGAAGACAATGTCTCAAGGCTGAGCAGGAAGTTAGTTGAGTCGTGGTTGGTGGTTGAAGAAGACAATGTATCAAGGCTGAGCAGGAAGTTAGTTGTGTCGTGGTTGGAGGTTGAAGAAGACAATGTCTCAAGGCTGAGCAGGAAGTTAGTTGTGTCGTGGTTGGTGGTTGAAGAAGACAATGTCTCAAGGTTGAGCAGGAAGTTAGTTGTATCGTGGTTGGTGGTTGAAGAAGACAATACTTCAAGGCTGAGCAAGAAGTTAGTTGTGTCGTGGTTGGTGGTTGAAGAAGACAATGTCTCAAGGCTGAGCAGGAAGTTAGTCGTGTCATGGTTGGTGGTTGAAGAAGACAATACTTCAAGGCTGAGCAGGAAGTTAGTTGTGTCGTGGTTGGTGGTTGAAGAAGACAATGTCTCAAGGCTGAGCAGGAAGTTAGTTGTGTCGTGGTTGGTGGTTGAAGAAGACAATGTTTCAAGGCTGAGCAGGAAGTTAGTCGTGTCGTGGTTGGTGGTTGAAGAAGACAATGTTTCAAGGCTGAGCAGGAAGTTAGTCGTGTCGTGGTTGGTGGTTGAAGAAGACAATGTATCAAGGCTGAGCAGGAAGTTAGTTGTGTCGTGGTTGGTGGTTGAAGAAGACAATGTCTCAAGGTTGAGCAGGAAGTTAGTTGTGTCGTGGTTGGTGGTTGAAGAAGACAATGTCTCAAGGTTGAGCAGGAAGTTGGTTGTGTCATGGTTGGTGGTTGAAGAAGACAATGTATCAAGGCTGAGCAGGAAGTTAGTTGTGTCGTGGTTGGTGGTTGAAGAAGACAATGTATCAAGGCTGAGCAGGAAGTTAGTTGTGTCATGGTTGGTGGTTGAAGAAGACAATGTCTCAAGGCTGAGCAGGAAGTTAGTTGTGTCGTGGTTGGTGGTTGAAGAAGACAATGTCTCAAGGTTGAGCAGGAAGTTAGTTGTGTCGTGGTTGGTGGTTGAAGAAGACAATGTCTCAAGGTTGAGCAGGAAGTTAGTTGTGTCGTGGTTGGTGGTTGAAGAAGACAATGTCTCAAGGTTGAGCAGGAAGTTAGTTGTGTCGTGGTTGGTGGTTGAAGAAGACAATGTCTCAAGGTTGAGCAGGAAGTTAGTTGTGTCATGGTTGGTGGTTGAAGAAGACAATGTCTCAAGGCTGAGCAGGAAGTTAGTTGTGTCGTGGTTGGTAGTTGAAGAAGACAATACTTCAAGGCTGAGCATGAAGTTAGTTGTGTCGTGGTTGGTGGTTGAAGAAGACAATGTCTCAAGGCTGAGCAGGAAGTTAGTTGTGTCGTGGTTGGTGGTTGAAGAAGACAATGTATCAAGGCTGAGCAGGAAGTTAGTTGTGTCGTGGTTGGTGTTTGAAGAAGACAATGTCACAAGGCTGAGCAGGAAGTTAGTTGTGTCGTGGTTGGTGGTTGAAGAAGACAATGTATCAAAGCTGAGCATGAAGTTATTTGTGTCGTGGTTGGTGGTTGAAGAAGACAATGTCTCAAGGCTGAGCAGGAAGTTAGTTGTGTCGTGGTTGGTGGTTGAAGAAGACAATGTCTCAAGGTTGAGCAGGAAGTTAGTTGTATCGTGGTTGGTGGTTGAAGAAGACAATACTTCAAGGCTAAGCAAGAAGTTAGTTGTGTCGTGGTTGGTGGTTGAAGAAGACAATGTCTCAAGGCTGAGCAGGAAGTTAGTCGTGTCATGGTTGGTGGTTGAAGAAGACAATACTTCAAGGCTGAGCATGAAGTTAGTTGTGTCGTGGTTGGTGGTTGAAGAAGACAATGTCTCAAGGCTGAGCAGGAAGTTAGTTGTGTCGTGGTTGGTGGTTGAAGAAGACAATGTATCAAGGCTGAGCAGGAAGTTAGTTGTGTCATGGTTGGTGGTTGAAGAAGACAATGTCTCAAGGCTGAGCAGGAAGTTAGTTGTGTCGTGGTTGGTGGTTGAAGAAGACAATGTCTCAAGGCTGAGCAGGAAGTTAGTTGTGTCGTGGTTGGTGGTTGAAGAAGACAATGTATCAAGGCTGAGCAGGAAGTTAGTTGTGTCGTGGTTGGTGGTTGAAGAAGACAATGTCTCAAGGCTGAGCAGGAAGTTAGTTGTGTCGTGGTTGGTGGTTGAAGAAGACAATGTATCAAGGCTGAGCATGAAGTTAGTTGTGTCGTGGTTGGTGTTTGAAGAAGACAATGTCTCAAGGCTGAGCAGGAAGTTAGTTGTGTCGTGGTTGGTGGTTGAAGAAGACAATGTATCAAAGCTGAGCATGAAGTTAGTTGTGTCGTGGTTGGTGGTTGAAGAAGACAATGTCTCAAGGCTGAGCAGGAAGTTAGTTGTGTCGTGGTTGGTGGTTGAAGAAGACAATGTCTCAAGGTTGAGCAGGAAGTTAGTTGTATCGTGGTTGGTGGTTGAAGAAGACAATACTTCAAGGCTGAGCAAGAAGTTAGTTGTGTCGTGGTTGGTGGTTGAAGAAGACAATGTCTCAAGGCTGAGCAGGAAGTTAGTCGTGTCATGGTTGGTGGTTGAAGAAGACAATACTTCAAGGCTGAGCATGAAGTTAGTTGTGTCGTGGTTGGTGGTTGAAGAAGACAATGTCTCAAGGTTGAGCAGGAAGTTAGTTGTGTCGTGGTTGGTGGTTGAAGAAGACAATGTCTCAAGTTTGAGCAGGAAGTTAGTTGTGTCATGGTTGGTGGTTGAAGAAGACAATGTCTCAAGGCTGAGCAGGAAGTTAGTTGAGTCGTGGTTGGTGGTTGAAGAAGACAATGTATCAAGGCTGAGCAGGAAGTTAGTTGTATCGTGGTTGGTGGTTGAAGAAGACGATGTCTCAAGGCTGAGCAGGAAGTTAGTTGTGTCGTGGTTGGTGGTTGAAGAAGACAATGTCTCAAGGTTGAGCAGGAAGTTATTTGTGTCGTGGTTGGTGGTTGAAGAAGACAATGTCTCAAGGCTGAGCAGGAAGTTAGTTGTGTCGTGGTTGGTGGTTGAAGAAGACAATGTCTCAAGTTTGAGCAGGAAGTTAGTTGTGTCATGGTTGGTGGTTGAAGAAGACAATGTCTCAAGGCTGAGCAGGAAGTTAGTTGTGTCGTGGTTGGTGGTTGAAGAAGACA
The DNA here is from genome assembly GCA_963662155.1 of Lamellibrachia columna. Lineage (NCBI taxonomy): Eukaryota > Metazoa > Annelida > Polychaeta > Sabellida > Siboglinidae > Lamellibrachia > Lamellibrachia columna. Next base: position 2,050,574 of record OY759275.1, read on the forward strand.
ATATCTCAAGGCTGAGCAGGAAGTTAGTTGTGCCGTGGTTGGTGGTTGAAGAAGGCAATGTCTCAAGGCTGAGCAGAAAGTTAGTTGTGTCGTGGTTGGTGGTTGAAGAAGACAATGTCTCAAGGTTGAGCAGGAAGTTAGTTGTGTCGTGGTTGGTGGTTGAAGAAGACAATGTCTCAAGGCTGAGCAGGAAGTTAGTTGTGTCGTGGTTGGTGGTTGAAGAAGACAATGTCTCAAGGCTGAGCAGGAAGTTAGTTGTGTCGTGGTTGGTGGTTGAAGAAGACAATGTATCAAGGCTGAGCAGGAAGTTAGTTGTGTCGTGGTTGGTGGTTGAAGAAGACAATGTCTCAAGGCTGAGCAGGAAGTTAGTTGTGTCGTGGTTGGTGGTTGAAGAAGACAATGTATCAAGGCTGAGCATGAAGTTAGTTGTGTCGTGGTTGGTGTTTGAAGAAGACAATGTCTCAAGGCTGAGCAGGAAGTTAGTTGTGTCGTGGTTGGTGGTTGAAGAAGACAATGTATCAAAGCTGAGCATGAAGTTAGTTGTGTCGTGGTTGGTGGTTGAAGAAGACAATGTCTCAAGGCTGAGCAGGAAGTTAGTTGTGTCGTGGTTGGTGGTTGAAGAAGACAATGTCTCAAGGTTGAGCAGGAAGTTAGTTGTATCGTGGTTGGTGGTTGAAGAAGACAATACTTCAAGGCTGAGCAAGAAGTTAGTTGTGTCGTGGTTGGTGGTTGAAGAAGACAATGTCTCAAGGCTGAGCAGGAAGTTAGTCGTGTCATGGTTGGTGGTTGAAGAAGACAATACTTCAAGGCTGAGCAGGAAGTTAGTTGTGTCGTGGTTGGTGGTTGAAGAAGACAATGTCTCAAGGCTGAGCAGGAAGTTAGTTGTGTCGTGGTTGGTGGTTGAAGAAGACAATGTTTCAAGGCTGAGCAGGAAGTTAGTCGTGTCGTGGTTGGTGGTTGAAGAAGACAATGTTTCAAGGCTGAGCAGGAAGTTAGTCGTGTCGTGGTTGGTGGTTGAAGAAGACAATGTATCAAGGCTGAGCAGGAAGTTAGTTGTGTCGTGGTTGGTGGTTGAAGAAGACAATGTCTCAAGGTTGAGCAGGAAGTTAGTTGTGTCGTGGTTGGTGGTTGAAGAAGACAATGTCTCAAGGTTGAGCAGGAAGTTGGTTGTGTCATGGTTGGTGGTTGAAGAAGACAATGTATCAAGGCTGAGCAGGAAGTTAGTTGTGTCGTGGTTGGTGGTTGAAGAAGACAATGTATCAAGGCTGAGCAGGAAGTTAGTTGTGTCATGGTTGGTGGTTGAAGAAGACAATGTCTCAAGGCTGAGCAGGAAGTTAGTTGTGTCGTGGTTGGTGGTTGAAGAAGACAATGTCTCAAGGTTGAGCAGGAAGTTAGTTGTGTCGTGGTTGGTGGTTGAAGAAGACAATGTCTCAAGGTTGAGCAGGAAGTTAGTTGTGTCGTGGTTGGTGGTTGAAGAAGACAATGTCTCAAGGTTGAGCAGGAAGTTAGTTGTGTCGTGGTTGGTGGTTGAAGAAGACAATGTCTCAAGGTTGAGCAGGAAGTTAGTTGTGTCATGGTTGGTGGTTGAAGAAGACAATGTCTCAAGGCTGAGCAGGAAGTTAGTTGTGTCGTGGTTGGTAGTTGAAGAAGACAATACTTCAAGGCTGAGCATGAAGTTAGTTGTGTCGTGGTTGGTGGTTGAAGAAGACAATGTCTCAAGGCTGAGCAGGAAGTTAGTTGTGTCGTGGTTGGTGGTTGAAGAAGACAATGTATCAAGGCTGAGCATGAAGTTAGTTGTGTCGTGGTTGGTGTTTGAAGAAGACAATGTCACAAGGCTGAGCAGGAAGTTAGTTGTGTCGTGGTTGGTGGTTGAAGAAGACAATGTATCAAAGCTGAGCATGAAGTTAGTTGTGTCGTGGTTGGTGGTTGAAGAAGACAATGTCTCAAGGCTGAGCAGGAAGTTAGTTGTGTCGTGGTTGGTGGTTGAAGAAGACAATGTCTCAAGGTTGAGCAGGAAGTTAGTTGTATCGTGGTTGGTGGTTGAAGAAGACAATACTTCAAGGCTAAGCAAGAAGTTAGTTGTGTCGTGGTTGGTGGTTGAAGAAGACAATGTCTCAAGGCTGAGCAGGAAGTTAGTCGTGTCATGGTTGGTGGTTGAAGAAGACAATACTTCAAGGCTGAGCATGAAGTTAGTTGTGTCGTGGTTGGTGGTTGAAGAAGACAATGTCTCAAGGCTGAGCAGGAAGTTAGTTGTGTCGTGGTTGGTGGTTGAAGAAGACAATGTATCAAGGCTGAGCAGGAAGTTAGTTGTGTCATGGTTGGTGGTTGAAGAAGACAATGTCTCAAGGCTGAGCAGGAAGTTAGTTGTGTCGTGGTTGGTGGTTGAAGAAGACAATGTCTCAAGGCTGAGCAGGAAGTTAGTTGTGTCGTGGTTGGTGGTTGAAGAAGACAATGTATCAAGGCTGAGCAGGAAGTTAGTTGTGTCGTGGTTGGTGGTTGAAGAAGACAATGTCTCAAGGCTGAGCAGGAAGTTAGTTGTGTCGTGGTTGGTGGTTGAAGAAGACAATGTATCAAAGCTGAGCATGAAGTTAGTTGTGTCGTGGTTGGTGGTTGAAGAAGACAATGTCTCAAGGCTGAGCAGGAAGTTAGTTGTGTCGTGGTTGGTAGTTGAAGAAGACAATGTCTCAAGGTTGAGCAGGAAGTTAGTTGTGTCGTGGTTGGTGGTTGAAGAAGACAATGTCTCAAGGCTGAGCAGGAAGTTAGTTGTGTCGTGGTTGGTGGTTGAAGAAGACAATGTCTCAAGGCTGAGCAGGAAGTTAGTTGTGTCGTGGTTGGTGGTTGAAGAAGACAATGTCTCAAGGCTGAGCAGGAAGTTAGTTGTGTCGTGGTTGGTGGTTGAAGAAGACAATGTCTCAAGGCTGAGCAGGAAGTTAGTTGTGTCGTGGTTGGTGGTTGAAGAAGACAATGTATCAAGGCTGAGCATGAAGTTAGTTGTGTCGTGGTTGGTGGTTGAAGAAGACAATGTCTCAAGGCTGAGCAGGAAGTTAGTTGTGTCGTGGTTGGTGGTTGAAGAAGACAATGTCTCAAGGTTGAGCAGGAAGTTAGTTGTATCGTGGTTGGTGGTTGAAGAAGACAATACTTCAAGGCTGAGCAGGAAGTTAGTTGTGTCGTGGTTGGTGGTTGAAGAAGACAATGTCTCAAGGCTGAGCAGGAAGTTAGTCGTGTCATGGTTGGTGGTTGAAGAAGATAATACTTCAAGGCTGAGCATGAAGTTAGTTGTGTCGTGGTTGGTGGTTGAAGAAGACAATGTCTTAAGGCTGAGCAGGAAGTTAGTTGTGTCGTGGTTGGTGGTTGAAGAAGACAATGTTTCAAGGCTGAGCAGGAAGTTAGTCGTGTCGTGGTTGAAGAAGACAATGTTTCAAGGCTGAGCAGGAAGTTAGTCGTGTCGTGGTTGGTGGTTGAAGAAGACAATGTATCAAAGCTGAGCAGGAAGTTAGTTGTGTCGTGGTTGGTGGTTGAAGAAGACAATGTCTCAAGGTTGAGCAGGAAATTAGTTGTGTCGTGGTTGGTGGTTGAAGAAGACAATGTCTCAAGGTTGAGCAGGAAGTTAGTTGTGTCGTGGTTGGTGGTTGAAAAAGACAATGTCTCAAGGCTGAGCAGGAAGTTAGTTGTGTCGTGGTTGGTGGTTGAAGAAGACAATGTTTCAAGAGGCAACAGACTGAGCTTGATATACCCAGCATTTACCCAGTTGGGAGGGTAAATTGATTAGCCCCTATATGGAAGCCATATGCCAACTGCTGTGGTAAAGCTGTTAAAGATGCCATGTCCACAAGACCTGTTTATCATCTATACAGCTTGCACTGCCAGTATGGTGTTATTCTAAAGACTGTCCAATGTTTATTTAGTAAAACTGGTCATGTCACTGTGCTGTATAAAAAGCATTGGTATATAACTTACTATATTTTAAAATACTGGTTACTGGACCCCCCACCTATGAGATTGGGGGCAGGTACTTTTATCATAGGGCGAGTCCAAATATCATGAGATTTGGACTCGCGGGTCCAAATTTCATATGATATATGGACCCGTAGGTACAAATATCACCGGGTCCATATTTCATATGACACCGGGTTGTGGGTGGAAGCTTGCCGCTTGCTAACGAAATCGACAAGGAATGACGGTAAGACAGATCTTAAACGATTCCGTTTTTAAATTACTTGTGTATATTTGCAAACACGAGGACAGACCTGTGCGGTTTTTGTGAAATCGGTACAAATTGCTAAATATGTGTAAACTAAAATCAGTATTGACTTTGCGAGTCTACGCATACTGGTTGTTGGACTCGGGATATGGCACCATTCGTACGCGTTAACGATCACTGTTTGTTTATTTTATGTGTACAAATGTTACCACGTCACAAATCCACCCTGATTGTGTCAGGAGAAATGCGAACAGATCGTCAAGTAGAATTGTAATGTTGGCGACGAGATAGTAAAGGGCGCATTCTGGTGCGCCTTTAATTCGACAATGATGTTAAGAATCCATTACGTATTTCAGACGTTGTTTGTACAGTTATTGTTATATAGTTTGTTCGTCGTCTGTGCAATAAGTATTCTCGAATGATCTGACGCTGACTATAAACATACGATAATGTGATCGAAAAACGTATTTATTATTGCTTTTCAACCTCAATGTTCTACTGTGTGTGACGACTATACGGGCGGCCACTCGTGTCGGTGCGTCGGCGTGACGACGACGGGTGGCCACTCGTGTCGGTGCGGTCGGCGTGACGACGACGGGTGGCCACTCGTGTCGGTGCGGTCGGCGTGACGACGACGGGCGGCCACTCGTGTCGGTGTGGTCGGCGTGACGACGACGGGCGGCTACTCGTGTCGGTGCGGTCGGCGTGACGACGACGGGTGGCCACTCGTGTCGGTGTGGTCGGCGTGACGACGACGGGTGGCCACTCGTGTCGGTGCGGTCGGCGTGACGACGACGGGTGGCCACTCGTGTCGGTGCGGTCGGCGTGACGACGACGGGCGGCCACTCGTGTCGGTGTGGTCGGCGTGACGACGACGGGCGGCCACTCGTGTCGGTGCGGTCGGCGTGACGACGACGGGCGGCCACTCGTGTCGGTGTGGTCGGCGTGACGACGACGGGCGGCCACTCGTGTCGGTGCGGTCGGCGTGACGACGACGGGCGGCCACTCGTGTCGGTGCGGTCGGCGTGACGACGACGGGCGGCCACTCGTGTTGGTGCGGTCGGCGTGACGACGACCGGCGGCCACTCGTGTCGGTGCGTTCGGCGTCATCAGATACGGTCCCGACGACCGTCGGCAAGGCACCTCTTTCGGCCGTCGTGGCGATTCAAAGCTATACTGGACGTGACATCAGACACCGAACTCGTGACGATATTCTGCCACCAATTTTATTTCAGTGATACCACCAATCATGTCTGAATTTTAACACGATCAAACTCTGCTTGTTGGCATTCGCCAAACCACATTATTTACTATACAGTATTATAAGTCTAAGTTGAAACATGATACACGGAACGATAGCAGTCTAACCTAAATGTGCCCGCAGCCATCGGTCAGTGGGAGACGCTGTCAAGTGACGACTACGGGGCGACTACTACCTGAGGTGATTGGGGACTGGGTCCGTGGGTAGGGCGGGGTCAACGACCGCAACCCTCGTCACAGTCCGGGGTAACTCCCCGAGACTGTGGGTCACAGTCCGGGGTAACTCCCCGAGACTGTGGGTCGTACGAGAATACACTAGCCTTCCTCCGTCTGTCGGGCGTGCGAATGTCTCCAAGCTACCTTTCCAAACACATCATTTACCCTACATGCCGGACGAATTTTCGACGCACACGAACAAATGTGTCATTAATAGTCACATGTGACAAAATAACATGTCAATAATACCAAACTAACCGCCCGCCCACATATTTAACTCAGCTACTTTAACCGTGACAATTCCTGTTTACGCAAAACAGCCGCAACTTATGACAACCAATTGTCGCTTGCACAGGACGGTCAACGTTTAAGTTTCATACGCGATACACATACTTTGGAACTATCTTCTCGGATGGCCAAATTTCAAAGTTTCTCGCGATCATAAAATGTGAGTTACAAAGTGTATATCTCGAGGGTATATTCACAGTGCAGAATATGGACGCAACGCAAGACGAGCTGTCTCTACAACCTGACAGGTGGCAGCCTGTGTCTTGTCTGCCAACACAACCAGCGCCTTTATCTTGAAACTGCAGCCGGGCAACACGCGTATGTACAAACCACACTGACTGCCTAACGAACTGATGCCATATTACATAGCAAAGTGATGCTAAAACTTCGTCCGTCACCTTCAATGTGAGGCCATCATTTTAATATTTTCTCATTTAGATTGTTAAGTGTATCGAATGGTTACTTTCATGTAATGTAACACTATTATTTAATTGGATATGTTTTAATGTAAAATATCACGTCAATCACCGCCGGGGCAAATGCGAGATCTGTCGACCAGAAAGAGGCTGCCACCAGTCGGGACTTAGTCGCGAGTGAGGGTATATAGACATAGGGGCGGGTTGTGGGTCTGGCGAGGGTATCGACCTCGCTTGCTGTGCAAGAGCTTTCATAACAAGAACGTCTGTTTCGTAGTCTCCGTGTACTGTGACGTCACGTGAAGACATCGCGTAGTGACGACGTCGCCATTGTTTCTCGCTCGACCACCGTCACACCCGAACGGCCGTCACGGAGCTGACGCGCGTTCTCGTCGGTGATATCCAACACATACATTAACAATACTCCCGTTCTGCCTTGGCCATTTTATATTATAACACATCAGACTGGAGGCCGTGATAGATGCAGTTTTGTGATTCGTACATGTCCTTTAGCAGCGAACAATCTCTGCACTATTTCGTCAAAAGACGTCGATATTTCTCCTCTACACTCTACATGACGTATAGTTATATTTTGACGGAATCGGCCCAGGGTGGTTGGCGATGCTCTTTCCCACAGCCCAGGGTGGGTGACGATGGTCTTTCCCACAGCCTAGGGTGGGTGACGATGCTCTTTCCCACAGCCCGAGCATCAAATGAATGGCCGCTTAGAAACGATGGAACAGGGAACAGTTACTTTGGTGGATGGATTCGGGTGGACAGACCAGTGCTGCAGTGTTACTGTAAGACACATCCGTAACACGACGTGACGTGCAACCGAAACCACGAACACGAAGAGTTATACGTGACTACACATACAAATATACCACACGCATAACACACACCCAGACTACACATACACATAGACCACACGCATAACACACACCCATATTATCAATACTCCGACTTGTGGCGAACACACTTAAAATGAGTTAAACTCAACGTTGGACGGAAAACAAAGCTACCGACAGAAACTGCGTGGACTACACACGTGGACTACACACGTGGACTACACACGTGGACTACACACGTGCATTAAATAAGCATTTCACAAAAACACGTTCAAATGAGATTCTAGACATGTTAACACGAACAATCTCTACAAATGTGGAAGTGGTTAGCTGCCATGACAGTTTGGCTGTGCTAGGTGGCAGCACCTGCTTGCATGTTGCACACGACCGAGATATCACCCGTTGGCAATCCCCGGAGAGGAACGTTTGTTAGTATATGTATTAATACAATTATTATTACTATTACGTGGATTTTTAGACGAAAAATACAACCAGTTACTCTTTGAAGCGCAGTAATGTAGACTTCATTTTGAGCAGATATTCCGAAAGAAGGTTTAATATTTTAAGTGGCCCGGTCTGGGCATCAGTTGTTTCCTTGGGGGACACCCTATCTAAACATCAACGCAGTCGTCACGCGGGGGGGGGGGGCGTTATTCGAACAATCAATGTGGTTATCCGACACCCGATAAGCCGTGTAGTACACTCGAGTACAGACAGCCGAATACAAGCAGCGAGCGAGTCCGCGACAGTGCACGTCCTTCTGTGTCAGCAACTGGCGCTTTGGCTTCTGTCTCACGCCAACGACACCAATGTCAGTCCGGTGCCTTTCCCGGCGTGTCAGTGCCACGGGGTTAGTCCGCTTCAACCGACGGTCAACACATCGCAATGTCCCTTAGACAACGTCTCTCGCTGCAATGTAATCTTAGACACGGTCACTGGGTTAACACAAGGACACGGAGAGAACGAAAGGACGCCGACGTTCCTTCTCTGGCTTCAGAAGAGGAAAGTCGGATAACCAAGGGAGACAATACCCACTCCGACAGACATAGCAGCATCAACTAAGCGTTATCAAAACACCTCCGATGCTGGGGAAGAATTTCGAATTTCTAGACGTCGAATAGCAATCGAACAGAGTTGATGATTACCGCAGACCGAATCGAGTACGCGAGGCAAGACCGAGGAAAGAGGCAAACAGAGACGGGCAGTCAGTGAATCAACCGTGTGAACCGCAAAACCTGGCGAGAGCGTGCAAGGAAGACGGGTTGTTGACGGGGTGGAGGGTCCGTGAACCGTAGTGATGCAGGCGGTGGCGGCAGCGGCCACAGACAGAAGCCAGGAAGGCCGTGCTGGCCCAGGGTAGCATGTAGTGGTAGCAGTAGCAACAACAACGACTAGGACGTGCTGGCCCAGGGTAGCATGTAGTGGTAGCAGTAGCAACAACAACGACTAGGACGTGCTGGCCCAGGGTAGCATGTAGTGGTAGCAGTAGCAACAACAACGACTAGGACGTGCTGGCCCAGGGTAGCATGTAGTGGTAGCAGTAGCAACAACGACTAGGACGTGCTGGCCCAGGGTAGCATGTAGTGGTAGCAGTAGCAACAACAACGACTAGGACGTGCTGGCCCAGGGTAGCATGTAGTAGTAGCAGTAGCAACAACAACGACTAGGACGTGCTGGCCCAGGGTAGCATGTAGTGGTAGCAGTAGCAACAACAACGACTAGGACGTGCTGGCCCAGGGTAGCATGTAGTGGTAGCTGTAGCAACAACAACGACTAGGACGTGCTGGCCCAGGGTAGCATGTAGTGGTAGCAGTAGCAACAACAACGACTAGGACGTGCTGGCCCAGGGTAGCATGTAGTGGTAGCAGTAGCAACAACAACGACTAGGACGTGCTGGCCCAGGGTAGCATGTAGTGGTAGCAGTAGCAACAACAACGACTAGGACGTGCTGGCCCAGGGTAGCATGTAGTGGTAGCAGTAGCAACAACAACGACTAGGACGTGCTGGCCCAGGGTAGCATGTAGTGGTAGCAGTAGCAACAACAACGACGACGACGACGACCCTGACAGATCACCACAAACAACGAGTCAGTTTTCTGTACAGTCCGAGTCAAAGCCGTTGGCAACAAGCGAACACATTACACGGGAGACGGTGTTTCCCAAAAGGGAAACGACCGGCCTTTAGATGACTCTATCATACAAATCATATTTACAAATCGACTAGTCCTGATCATGTTAATTCGCTATGTACAGTCGAGCAAGTGAATCTTTGGAACAATTTCAGCAAATGTACAAGTTTACAAACACATCTGGCTAGCGTACGTCTAGTGGCTGCTAAGACTTGCTACCAACCGATGGAGATTCGCTTGGAGAAAGCAGATGATGTGCACGCGCAGCAGTAGTGCAATGGGTGTCGTTGCTCTCATGTCTCACGCATGCGCACACAGACACTCTTCGGGTCGCAATATGATACAATAATATTTACATTTGTTCACACGCACACGTAGTATGTACTTACTATAGCCGCTTCCGATCGTACCTATTTCACACGCTTTGGACGACTCACACGTGACAGTCATCGGAAGAAGCAAAACGAGAAAGAAATCAGGAAACATAACCTATCGAGTATTTGGCATTAAAAGTAACATGCGCGCGTGTGTGTGTGGTAAACGGCATAGTAACAGGTGCTACGAAGCTTTGCGGTTCGGCTGACGGTACTGGCAGTGTGGATGTGCACTCTAGTGCCACGCCACCGTCAGCCGCAACGTGTCCTGCGCGTGGATGGCAGGTTGACAGAGTTTCGTCGTCCGACCGACCGACACACCGCCAGTTGCCCCCTTTCAAACTTTCGACTCATCAACTCTGCTTGAAGCCTGCTGAGTCTTGGCGGTGTCGGCCTTCGCGGCGGCACTAAGGATAGAGGCAAGCGACATTCGGCCATGGTAGGCCCGCTGGGCAGCGGCCGGGTCTTGGAAAGCATTAACTACTCGAATCTGAAAGCAAAAGAAGAATATTGGCGAATGTCGAGTGAAGATAGCCGGTTTCGTGAACCAACTGAACACAAGCGAAGGTTTAACTCGTCCTTTCTGCGGCGACTCAATTACGGCACGTTTTGGTAAGAGTTTATGGGCCAGAAGATGGGACCTTACCCATGACGTCATAACTACGGCACGTTTTGGTAAGAGTTTATGGGCCAGAAGATGGGACCTTACCCACGACGTCATAACTACGGCACGTTTTGGTAAGAGTTTATGGGCCAGAAGATGGGACCTTACCCATGACGTCATAACTACGGCACGTTTTTGTAAGAGTTTATGGGCCAGAAGATGGGACCTTACCCATGACGTCATAACTACGGCACGTTTTGGTAAGAGTTTATAGGCCAGAAGATGGGACCTTACCCATGACGTCATAACTACGGCGTGTTTTGGTAAGAGTTTATAGGCCAGAAGATGGGACCTTACCCATGACGTCATAACTACGGCACGTTTTGGTAAGAGTTTATAGGCCAGAAGATGGGACCTTACCCACGACGTCATAACCAATGTGTAAACATATTAAACGGTTGAGCCGAGATAGTTTCACAGCGGGCGACGTAGTTGTGTCTGCCAGAGTCACGACAACAGTGCCTTAGATCTTAGGTCAGGTTTCCACCAAACACCTGTGGGTAAAGGGAGTATTCCAAAAACCCGCATTCAGATGCTTTAGATGCATTTTTGAATTTACTATTATGTCAGTAGCAGATGCTAAATTTCAGGAGGTTGAATCAGACTATTTAGGGCAGTGAATTGTAACTCCAGAAATGGTAGCTAAGAAAATAAAGATAATGAAGGATAATAAATCACCTGAGTGGATGGAATTCATCCAAAACTACTAAAACAGTGGACCAAATTAGTATACCACTTGCAAGAGTGTTCAACTTGTCATTAAAAGAGGGATAGGTTCCTGTTGAATGGAACGAAGCAAACGTCATACCATTCTTTAAAAAGGGTTCGAGAAATAAGTCACAGAATTACAGACCAGCGAGTTTAACATCAGTGGTTTGTAGATTATTATACAGGTTAATTAAATCCCATATGGTGGACTTCCTTGTTAGCCATAAATTATTAAATCCGTCTCAACATGGATTTGTTTTAGAAGAAATTACTAAGTGGGTAGATGAGGGATCACCAGTAAAACATATTTCTAGACAGACCTTGTTGAACATTTGTGAAATAATGTGTATGTTACGTTCCTATCTTTACGTGACGTTGGATATTACTTAGCAAACATCCTCGTGAAACATGGAACGTAGCAGATTAGAATTCAAACTACGGGAACGTCTTATAATGAATTGTTAAATTAGAAACGTCGCGGCTTTTAAGAATTTAGACGATAAATGACGTCATTCAGTTACACGTAGCTTAGAACAGTCAAGCAGTGCACGATGCTATACACGGCAAACGACAACACCCTACCAATGTCATGCAAGAGAAGTATACTGATGCAATTAGTTCAAACAATGGATGCACACTTAGCAGACTAAACGACACGCGTCACGTTACTGCAGTAAGACAAGTGGTGTCTAGTGTGACGTCACTGTTCAACTAAGTACGACTCGGTCACGTGTTGGTGGTGTGTGGATTTGTTTTGCTTATAACTGCTCGTTTTATTCCAGTCTTCAGAACGTCGATTGCGGCCGACCGATTTCGAGGCATCCCTAAGGTCGACACTCGCACACGGCCACCGACCCACCCTCTCCCAAGGACCCCCACGAGGCTCTCCTGGGCGACTGGCCACTTAGAAGAAGTAGACAGTTTACAAATAAGGTAATCAGTACTAGTAAAACATTTTATTCATAAAACCATTTCGAGAGTCAACAGTCATTTTAACAAAACCAAAATAGTAGTAATGAAGTAAAAAAAATTAAAATTGTTTCCCATGATCTTTGATCTTCTGTCGTCTCGTGATTCATCGTGAAGTAAAAAGAACCACGCTAAAATAGCATCGTTACGTGCCCGACTACCTAACATGTCTGTCTAGATAATAACACACACATAGACAATAAGTATAGTTCACATCGATTTACCAATTGCGTAATATGTACAGACACACGAATAACATAATAATATATTCGAACCGTGTCTCGCCCTATTTTACACGAATTGCTTGACCGCTACTTATTTTTTGTACACGTCTTAACTTCCTGTACACAACAGTGTTCAATACAAGCCTATGTATAGCACTATAATGGCTACGGCGCGTCATTAGTAATACGTATTGCACATTAACTTCGTGCAAGGATTGTGCATCACATGTCCTCCCCTATACGACAACGTGTCACCTGACAACATCACATGTCCTCCCCTATACGACAACGTGTCACCTGACAACATCACATGTCCTCCCCTATACGACAATGTGTCACCTGACAACATCACATATCCTCCCATATACGACAACGTGTCACCTGACATCACATGTCCTCCCCTATACGACAACGTGTCACCTGACATCAAATCGACTGTTAACTACATCATACAACTGATATCAGTATCGTGGTCATTTCACGTGTGAACACATCGATGACCGATCATCAGCTGTATAACATGTCACAACTGGACTCCATATATTAATCGTGTCCTTACATTACAGTGACCGACAACAGGTTAATGACCGTTCGGCGCAATTAGATTTTCGTAGAACAGACCAACAAACTGCTGAGATCGGGACATCGTCTACGTAACTCACTCGAGGCTGTACGGCCCAACGTGAAGTGTTCCGTGCCGCTGACTGAGGCTGTCGACAACAGACAACGCTCGACAACATTTGGAATGGCTACACCGTAGGTAGATGTAGGATTGTGACAGTGGAGAGAGGCCCAAAGTGTCCCGTGGCACACAATCAGGATGCAACAATGGAACCGCACGAATCCACTTATATGTGTACATGTTGGCATGACGCCATGTTGGCATGACGTCATGTTGGCGTGATGTAATGTTGGCATGACGTCATGTTGGCATGACGTCATGTTGACGTGATGTAATGTTGGCGTGACGTAATGTTGGCATGACGTAATGTTGGCATGACGTCATGTTGACGTGATGTAATGTTGGCGTGACGTAATGTTGGCATTACGTAGTGTTGGCATAACATACTGTGATGACGTAAAGAGGCAAACTGCACGAAGAGAAAACAGCGTAAATGGAATGTTAGAAATGCAGTCCAGTCTGCCTAACACACAAATGTCGATACGCGGACATACAACACCTTAAAGACTAACCTATCTGCTTCGACTTCGATAACACTACGTCATGTTCAACCGAGATCGGAGAAACTCGCCGTTGCAATGACAACCTTCTCACAGTTGCAGTATGTTTGTTGAGCCTTAGTCTATCTTCACACCTGCTTAGCAGGTTTATTTACTCTTGTACTCCATATGTTCAACTTACAAGGTTTTGACACTTGTAGACGAGAGATGTGCATCGGCCGAGAAAGACACAGCAGTTGATTGACGCATTGCACACGTCTGGAAACACTGAGCTTTGTAGAGCTGCGCCAACATTCGCAGTAGAGCATTTGAGCAAGACGACAGACAACACGAGTCGAAGGCTTCGCACAGCAGACATTGTCGTCTCCGGCGGCCACAACATACAAGACGTGTATAGAAAGAACAACATCCAGCAACATTAGCATCTAGCAGCACAGTTCCTATGAGGGCACGCACGCACGCACGCACGCACGCACGCACGCACGCACGCACGCACGCACGCACGCACGCACGCATGAGCGCACACAGACAGAGCATTGACGATATATTGTTAATTTGCCCCGTAACGCTGACTTGCTTTGGTGTAGAATGTTTCTTTTCCCCGACAATCGCGTCACACATTCGACTACATGACACCGTCAATGACGTGACACTACATGACACCATCAATGACGTGACACTACATGACACCATCAGTGACGTGACACTACATGACACCATCAGTGACGTGACACTACATGACACCATCAATGACGTGACACTACATGATACCATCAATGACGTGACACTACATGACACCATCAATGACGTGACACTACAAGACACCATCAATGACGTGACACTACATGACACCATCAATGACGTGACACTACATGACACCATCAATGACGTGACACTACATGACACCATCAATGACATGACACTGCCCGTGTCGCCACCTGTATTCTCGCTGAACATGGAAGAGGCTAATGCCAAAAATATGCCCATCACCGTTGGCAAACGTTTTTTCTTTCACTATCGTATCATTTAACTACACCAGTCAATTAATATTTTTGAAGACAACCATAGTTTCGAGGAATTGAGGGAAGTCCATTACTACGTTATTGTACTGTCACTGTTAATGTTACCATCATCATTGAACAAAGAAACAGGTTTGTTAGCAGGAGGAAGTACAACGGTTTTCGCAGCTTTGACAGTGATGGGCTTGAGCCATTATATACGACACACGTGTCATGGACGATGCCACAGAGATTTCGTAAACATACAAAAGCCTAATCGGAATTAGAAGTCACATATAACAATGCGTGAGGAAACGACATTCTAAAGAAGTTCCCGACAGTCAACGAAAATAAGCTATGAGCTTTCACAGCAGCAAGTGATTAAGACAACGATTAAATTTACACAGGACAGTGAATATATCTTTATCCGTTCAACAATGTCATTGCAGAAAACAAAAGTTCAAGATATGTGTATAGATACCCACACATCGTGGATGTACGTGTCTAGATGTACATGCCTAGATGTACGAGTCTAGATGTACGTGTCATTTATTATGTACATGCCATTCGTATTGCGACGATCCGAGCTTAGGTATTGCTTCGACAAAGTAGCAGCACAACAAGGTACGACTCAGTCGTAACTGCTGACACCTCTGTAGTACACTATAACAGCTAACAACAATGTTCACGCACACGCACGCATGCATGCACAAGCACACACACATGCACGCCAGCATCTACAAGTCGCCGTTGTGACTCATAGATGCTGGTAACAATGCGTCGAAACCGGCGTGACATGGTGGATGCATCATGATGGCTGTGCACGAGATCTCCGGCGCGTGACGGAATGTGAACGCATGCTCGTGCGCGCGTGCTTGCACACGTGCGTGCGTGTACATGCAAGAGACCACAATTGAAGTACTGTAAGTAGAACACATTGCAGGGACGACGACAAAGCATGACACGACGTCGCATGCTGAAGACCGCGCATTCAACAGTGACGAACGATGCCAGTCAGTCAACCAGTCAGTCAGCATTCGACGGGTTAGGAGGTGTGCACACACAAATGCATACGCGGGTGGACAGGCACATATCAGCCGGCCGACTCAGGCTGCCTACAGTCTTGTGACGTCTTGATGCTCGGCCGGGTGACTTCGATTACTCTGCATGTCAGCGTTGTGTGACACGGATTTTTTAAGTGCTTGCAATCGGAGGTTTTGCATTGAATGCTGACTGTGGAGTGAGGAAAGACTACGTTTATCAAAGCTGTCAGCCTCTAGGCCCATGCGGAAAGCATTAACTACGCGGATCTGAAAAACAAGAAAAACAGAAAGGGAAATCACACTTGACGGCAACACACACGAACGCACGCACGCACGCACGCACGCACGCACGCACGCACGCACGCACGCACGCACGCACGCACGCACGCACGCACGCACGCACGCACGCACGCACGCACGCACGCACGCACACACACATGTAAATGATGAGCAATCGGAGAGCCAAGTGGTGAATTCTGTTAGTAGACGAATGAAACTGAGGGATAGGTTTAAAACAATAAAAGAACAGTAACAAGAGGGCAACGACAGCTGAAAGGAAAGTGACAGTTAGTACATAGCGATAACAAGACGAAGCATAACGAAATTATCAAAGTACATGCCAAGAACATCGACCATCACGAGTTGACCCCAATGACCTGTCAGCGGGTCGATCAATGCACGCACTGCATGTTGCACTCTGGCCATGTATTCCATCATACTTTCAAATAACGTGCACAACGTGACGTGCACAACGTGACAGGCACGGTTCTGAATTCTGTGTCTGTTTATATTATGCGTACTCAGTAAATGTTACTTATGCGTGGTTTAGAAGGTACTGTGTGTAATTTCGTTAAAACACTGTTAAACTAATAAAATGCATTCTTCATATTGTAGCCACGATCAAATGGCTGCAGACAGACACTGCAATCTTCCTGTGTGCATTATTATTGACGTGCGCATTATGCATAACCCACTATCAGGCCAATAGTGTCCTCAAGATGGAATGTTGTGACAAGGAAATGATGTCATCAAGATGGAATGTTGTGAGAAAGAAATATCATCAATATGGAATGTTGTGAGAATTAAATGATGTCACTAAGATGGAATGTTGTGAGAAGGAAATGATGTCATCAAGATGGAATGATGTGAGAAAGATGATGTCACCAATATGGAATGTTGAGAAGGAAATGATGTCACCAAGATGGAATGCTGTGTGTAGGAAATGATGTCATCAAGATGGAATGATGTGAGAAAGATGATGTCACCAATATGGAATGTTGAGAAGGAAATGATGTCACCAAGATGGAATGTTGAGAAGGAAATTATGTCACCAAGATGGAATGCTGTGTGTAGGAAATGATGTCATCAAGATGGATCTTGTGAGCAGGAAATGATGTCATCAAGATGGATGTTGTGAGCAGGAAATGATGTCATCAAGATGGATGTTGTGAGCAGGAAATGATGTCATCAAGATGGAATGTTTTGAGCAGGAAATTATGTCATCATGATGGAATGTTGTGAGAAGGAAATGATGTCATCAAGGTGGAATGTTGTCAGAAAGAATGTGAAGTCACTGAGATGAAATGTGTGGAGACATTATTGTCATTCATGATAGCTGTATTTATTACATTATGATAACATAAATTTTATTGTTTTATTCAGAAATACAAAACGTGGATGCAAACAAAGGTCTGCATTACAGTGCTTAACCACTAGGTGAAGAGCACTGTAGGCATATATACAGAACACATTAGAATATTAACCAACACTGTGCTGAGGAGTTTCTTTGGAAATCTTAAAGGAAGCTTCAAATTAGTTTACGTAAATTTGGGGCACACATTGAAAGATTTCCAATGTGGTCTTCAGTTGTCAAAAGAAAGAGAATATCCCTAATGACATCATCACTGAGTGACACCAGCAGAACAGGGCTGCATTGACAATGGAGTGCAAACAATATCAAGACAGTTATTGATGCGGTGATGAGAAGACACCGACCAAAGACACAGCACCAGATGGTGACACGTCAAAAAGTGATGGTCACGTCATCAAGGTTGACGAAATGTAGTTGTCTCTGTGTCTATGAGAACCTGATAGCTTTTGAACATTCCTGGCTTACAAAACTGAACGACACACTGCGAATGGAAGAAACAGTGGTAACATCCACTGTGTACTTTCAGAATAAACTGAATTAATCAGTCAATTTGATCAATACTGAGCACCAAAACTGTCCCACTCATCAGAGTGTCACAAGTTTATTTCTCTCACACAACTTGTTGGATGACGTGCAGTTTGACAGCGTTTCTATAGTTTAATTTAACTTAACTGCAATTTTTCCGTGAATGAACATCAGAAGTAAACAAACTTTCCCTGAGATGTTTCTTGAAGATATGCCAGCAAAAAAATATGCCGTCTGTTATCAGGGTCTCAGTTACAACAGAGCAGTCTATTGATGTGGCTTTGTGGGTCTCATGTTCGCTTTGTGTCCGGGTGACTTGCCAGCATGGCAAATGTAAAACAACAAAACTTCACTACTGACACCGTCGTCTTACTAGGGATCTCGTAGAACAACATCGATTTTAATAAAGGCCAAAATAGAGAAATGAATGGAAGCAAATGTATCAGCACAGTGTTACTGTATCTCAATATTATGTGGTTAATAAGTGATTAGTAGATTAGTAGCAAATACATAATGTTTCATAACCTGTTGCAGAGCTGCATTCAATGTTACACTGCTCCTCCTTAATGGCATACCGCACCGATCATATTGCACTGGCCACTAGAATCAAGTTATAGACGTTTACAAATGGCATTCTCGTGTTACGAAATGTCTAGCAGAACACTAGCAATGATTCTGATGTGTTTCTTGTCAGCAACACTGTGTAAAAAATATATTGGAGCTACAAAAAAAGAGCTACAGAAAGAATGAGTAATGAAATAAAACTGTCGTTACGTTGTTATGGTCTCCTTTCTGGAAGTGCACAAGAGGTATACTACAAAATGCAGGTTACATGCAGCATGCAGATGTGCACGTGCAAAGCAAGCGAGGACACAGGCAACAGAAGCAGGTCTACGGAGACAGGAGACTCTCTACAGAAGTTTCCCAGCCACCAATACAGTAACACACACAAAAGACACGGTCGACAAACGACCTACAGTACTGCTAGACCAAACAGGACTATAGATGCCTGCGTGAAGAAACGCTCACTTCATGAGAAGACCACGCACAAAATGTTACCATATACATTTACAATACACAGACACACTGGCACATTTCATAGGTTTGCTAAAACGTCCATATACAAAAACACCTCTGCACAGCCAAGTTTACGTGCAGAAAAAGGTATATCGATCAAGAAATAGATGCTGTAAAAAGGTTCACAGAGATAAAGGATTACGACACGTGCAGAGACTTGCACTTGGATAACATTGAAAACAATATATTTACATACATGTACCAATTGTGGGAAGATACAAGCGTAGAAAATGTACTTTAATAGAAGTCTATGTACAAGAGTGGCTGACTGATTGTATACGGAGCACAAGAATTGTATGAAGAAAACAACAATCAATAACTGTATGTACAAGAAATGTAAACGACTCTCCGGGAGGCAACAACTGTCACGAGTGAGTATACTTGCAAAGGATCGTTGTACAATCACGGTTTCTTCAGCTTGCACTGCTAATAACGTCAAGTCTCTCTTATGTCATCTGCTGGCCTAAATGCTTGTTTCGCGTAGTCGCATGTTTGGGGAGCTGCGGTTATGTGGTGACACTGACAGCAGAACACCACCTGGTGGCATTGCTGCACATGGCAAGGTGGCACCACTATCTGTCACACTGACATTGTCGGCCGATCGACTGCGAATGCTCAATCTGCACATGTTGTCTGTGAGACTCTCGTGCGCACACATCGCCATGTTTGTGTAGGAGCCGTTTTGTTCACGCAGGCGACTTCCATTCCAGTCAGCACCGACAGTAGTGCCACTGTAGTGGCAAAGTTCATCGGACAGGGGCCGGTGGTGCGCCAGGTGGCTACCACGCAAACTACGGATGCTGTGTAAGCTCTGAAAACTGCGAGTACTACGGATTTCCTCTATATCTTCCAGTGTTCTGCGAAACGCTCGCACTACGCGCAGCTGCCATGGAGAGAAAAAGCAGAGGAATCTTATTAACATATGACATAAGACGGTGCAACCATCAACTGTCATAAGGCTAGTAGCTAGGCTAGTAGCTAAGTTAGTAGCTAAGCTAGTAGCTAGGACTCTTGTTATGAATACAATTGTTGCTGTAAGTATGTGTTACAGTTAGTGTCTACACAACTACAGCGAGATTAATGAACTGACCGAGCACAACTGTTGACTCTTCTCTTACCGATGAGCCATAACCTCTGTTACGACTACATGAAAGTGGCGAGGGTTAAAACTAGGTGTTATTCTCTACAACAGAACCACTCGTCTGTTATGAACAGTGGAAAGTTTGCAGCCACACACACGCGCAGCCACACTCATGCACACACACACACGCGCAGCCACACACACGCGCAGCCACACGCACGCACACACACACACACACACACACGCGCGCGCGCAGCCACACACACGCGCAGCCACACACACGCACGCGCAGCCACACACACGCACACACGCGCAGCCACACACACGCACACACACACGCGCAGCCACACGCACGCACACACACACGCGCAGCCACACACACGCATGCACACACACACGCACAGCCACACACACGCACGCACGCACACGCACGCACGCACGCACGCACGCACACACACACACACACACACACGCGCAGCCACCCACACGCACACACACACAACCACGCACACACATGCGCAGCCATACAGGTGCGCAGCCACACACACGTGCAGCCACACACATCCGCAGCTACATACAGGCGCATGCACGTGCAGCCACCCACACGCACACACATGCGCAGCCATACAGGTGCGCAGCCACACACACGTGCAGCCACACACATCCGCAGCTACATACACGCGCATGCACGTGCAGCCACACACACGCAAACCCAGCAGTGAAGGATTTGGTCATTTGATTTCCAATCGAGTGTCGCCACCAAGCTACGAAATATACCAACATCAAAGGTAATCCACTAGGTTTTCCCAGAAATCTGCTGTGCATCAAAAAAGTATCATTTGATTTTATACTTGTACGATAAACAAAAGAAAATAATACTTCATCACAATTTTCTGCCAGTAATTGCGTGCAGCAGCTTGCTAAATTGTTAAACGTGTTTTATTAGAAGACGCAAATCATAGCACAATCTGATGCTACTAAAATTTAACTGCAGGGCACTTAAAGCAAACACAGATTGCTGTAACAATCTAAGCTTAAGCTGTTAAGTGAAACAAGTCATCAAGACTGTCTGCAATACAGTGAATCATAACTATCATTACTGCCAGAGTTGAGTTTGATTATAATGTTTTATTACAATTATCTCTACTATAACAACAACTACTGACAACTACAACAATCAATGTAGATATGTTGTTAGTCATTGCTTACAGATCAAAATCCCCCTAGCAAGAATTCTAGTCAATATAAACAGTTACAACTCTGTAAACATTAATCAGGCTACCAGCAGGACATACAATAATTAAAAACATATTTTTTCTTTTCTTTTATTCCACTATTTTTGTGTGTGCTGAAATTACATAAATTTACTACCTGACTTAACAAAGTGCAGATAATTTTGTCCAGGGGGATTTTGTTGCTATTCAGTTGTAGTAAATGTGGTTAGGCAGCCAAGCATGGTGAAAGAAAGCAATGAAGCAGCCAGACAGAAACAAAGTACACCTGTATGCAAAGCACAAGATAAATAGTGTAAGGGCAGCCAAAGTAGATATGTGTAACGGATGTAAGGTGGACACATCTACACAGCAGGATGTGAAGGGTCCATAACCCAGGCCCAGTCTGCAACAGTACAACTATGTCTACTGGCAGTATAACTGTCTATGGTTGCAGTGTTGAGATGTAGTAATGATGACGTCACTTCATGCTTCTGGATTGTAGCTCCACATAATCACCCTGGCAGTAATACCAACTGCTCCACATAATAACCCTGGCAGTAATACCAACTGCTCCACATAATCACCCCGGCAGTAATACCAACTGCTCCACATAATCACCCTGGCAGTAATACCAACTGCTCCACATAATCACCCTGGCAGTAATACCAACTGCTCCACATAATCACCCTGGCAGTAATACCAACTGCTCCACATAATCACCCTGGCAGTAATACCAACTGCTCCACATAATCACCCCGGCAGTAATACCAACTGCTCCACATAATCACCCCGGCAGTAATACCAACTGCTCCACATAATCACCCTGGCAGTAATACCAACTGCTCCACATAATCACCCCGGCAGTAATACCAACTGCTCCACATAATCACCCTGGCAGTAATACCAACTGCTCCACATAATCACCCTGGCAGTAATACCAATTGCTCCACATAATCACCCTGGCAGTAATACCAACTGCTCCACATAATCACCCTGGCAGTAACACCAACTGCTCCACATAATCACCCTGGCAGTAACACCAACTGCTCCACATAATCACCCTGGCAGTAACACCAACTGCTCCACATAATCACCCTGGCAGTAACACCAACTTCTCCACATAATCACCCTGGCAGTAACACCAACTGCTCCACATAATCACCCTGGCAGTAACACCAACTGCTCCACATAATCACCCTGGCAGTAACACCAACTGCTCCACATAATCACCCTGGCAGTAACACCAACTGCTCCACATAATCACCCTGGCAGTAACACCAACTGCTCCACATAATCACCCTGGCAGTAACACCAACTGCTCCACATAATCACCCTGGCAGTAACACCAACTGCTCCACATAATCACCCTGGCAGTAACACCAACTGCTCCACATAATCACCCTGGCAGTAACACCAACTGCTCCACATAATCACCCTGGCAGTAACACCAACTGCTCCACATAATCAACCTGGCAGTAACACCAACTGCTCCACATAATCACCCTGGCAGTAATACCAACTGCTCCACATAATCACCCTGGCAGTAATACCAACTGCTCCACATAATCACCCTGGCAGTAATACCAACTGCTCCACATAATCACCCCGGCAGTAATACCAACTGCTCCACATAATCACCCTGGCAGTAATACCAACTGCTCCACATAATCACCCCGGCAGTAATACCAACTGCTCCACATAATCACCCTGGCAGTAATACCAACAGCTCCACATAATCACCCCGGCAGTAATACCAACTGCTCCACATAATTACCCTGGCAGTAATACCAACTGCTCCACATAATCACCCTGGCAGTCACACCAACAGCTCCACATAATCACCCTGGCAGTAATACCAACTGCTCCACATAATCACCCTGGCAGTAATACCAACTGCTCCACATAATCACCCCAGCAGTAACACCAACTGCTCCACATAAACACCCTGGCAGTAATACCAACTGCTCCACATAATCACCCTGGCAGTAACACCAACTGCTCCACATAATCACCCCGGCAGTAATACCAACTGCTCCACATAATCACCCTGGCAGTAATACCAACTGCTCCACATAATCACCCTGGCAGTAACACCAACTGCTCCACATAATCACCCTGGCAGTAATACCAACTGCTCCACATAATCACACTGGCAGTAATACCAACTGCTCCACATAATCACCATGGCAGTAATACCAACTGCTCCACATAATCACCCTGGCAGTAATACCAACTGCTCCACATAATAACCCTGGCAGTAATACCAACTGCTCCACATAATCACCCTGGCAGTAATACCAACTGCTCCACATAATCACCCTGGCAGTAATACCAACTGCTCCACATAATCACCCTGGCAGTAATACCAACTGCTCCACATAATCACCCCGGCAGTAATACCAACTGCTCCACATAATCACCCTGGCAGTAATACCAACTGCTCCACATAATCACCCTGGCAGTAATACCAACTGCTCCACATAATCACCCTGGCAGTAATACCAACTGTTCCACATAATCACCCTGGCAGTAATACCAACTGCTCCACATAATCACCCTGGCAGTAATACCAACTGCTCCACATAATCACCCTGGCAGTAATACCAACTGCTCCACATAATCACCCCGGCAGTAATACCAACTGCTCCACATAATCACCTCGGCAGTAATACCAACTGCTCCACATAATCACCCTGGCAGTAACACCAACTGCTCCACATAATCACCCTGGCGGTAACACCAACTGCTCCACATAATCACCCTGGCAGTAACACCAACTGCTCCACATAATCACCCTGGCAGTAATACCAACTGCTCCACATAATCACCCCGGCAGTAATACCAACTGCTCCACATAATCACCCTGGCAGTAATACCAACTGCTCCACATAATCACCCTGGCAGTAATACCAACTGCTCCACATAATCACCCTGGCAGTAATACCAACTGCTCCACATAATCACCCTGGCAGTAACACCAACTGCTCCACATAATCACCCTGGCAGTAACACCAACTGCTCCACATAATCACCCTGGCAGTAATACCAACTGCTCCACATAATCACCCTGGCAGTAACACCAACTGCTCCACATAATCACCCTGGCAGTAACACCAACTGCTCCACATAATCACCCTGGCAATAACACCAACTGCTCCACATAATCACCCTGGCAGTAATACCAACTGCTCCACATAATCACCCTGGCAGTAATACCAACTGCTCCACATAATCACCCTGGCAGTAACACCAACTGCTCCACATAATCACCCTGGCAGTAATACCAACTGCTCCACATAATCACCCTGGCAGTAATACCAACTGCTCCACATAATCACCCTGGCAGTAACACCAACTGCTCCACATAATCACCCTGGCAGTAACACCAACTGCTCCACATAATCACCCTGGCAGTAACACCAACTGCTCCACATAATCACCCTGGCAGTAACACCAACTGCTCCACATAATCACCCTGGCAGTAACACCAATTGCGAGATGCCACCCTAGCAAGTACACCAGGTGCTTATCTATGTACTCTTTGTTTCTTCCTTGGCTGAGCAGCTGTCCCTCTCCACTCCATTGGTATATCATGGTATATCATGGTATATCATGGTATATCCGGTGGAACAAGGTGAGTGCACCAACTTGTCTGCTGTGTGCTAGTGGTTGGATGCCACTCCTGCCCAGAGAAGCCTCTGGCTGGTATAATTTGACAGCCTCTGGATGGCATCAAGTCTGCCTAGCGTGTTCATGTTGTCCATGTGGTTGACATCAAAGACCTATAAACACATCCCTTTTGTTTTTGTCTTCCACTGCACGTTGTAGTGCTCCTTCTAACTCCCCGCTATCATTATCCCTCGGGTTCACTGCATGTTGTAGTGTTCCTTCTAACTCCCCACTATCATTATCCCTCAGGTTCACTGCATGTTGTAGTGCTCCTTCTAACTCCCTGCTATCATTATCCCTCAGGTTCACTGCATGTTGTAGTGTTCCTTCTAACTCCCTGCTATCATTATCCCTCAGGTTCACTGCATGTTGTAGTGTTCCTTCTAACTCCCTGCTATCATTATCCCTCATGTTCACTGCATGTTGTAGTGTTCCTTCTAACTCCCTGCTATCATTATCCCTCAGGTTCACTGCATGTTGTAGTGCTCCTTCTAACTCCCCGCTATCATTATCACTCAGGTTCACTGCATGTTGTAGTGCTCCTTCTAACTCCCTGCTATCATTATCCCTCATGTTCACTGCATGTTGTAGTGCTCCTTCTAACTCCCTGCTATCATTATCCCTCAGGTTCACTGCATGTTGTAGTGCTCCTTCTAACTCCCCGCTATCATTATCCCTCAGGTTCACTGCATGTTGTAGTGCTCCTTCTAACTCCCCGCTATCATTATCCCTCAGGTTCACTGCATGTTGTAGTGCTCCTTCTAACTCCCCGCTATCATTATCCCTCAGGTTCACTGCATGTTGTAGTGCTCCTTCTAACTCCCCGCTATCATTATCCCTCAGGTTCACTGCATGTTGTAGTGCTCCTTCTAACTCCCCGCTATCATTATCCCTCAGGTTCACTGCATGTTGTAGTGTTCCTTCTAACTCCCCGCTATCATTATCCCTCAGGTTCACTGCATGTTGTAGTGCTCCTTCTAACTCCCCGCTATCATTATCCCTCAGGTTCACTGCATGTTGTAGTGCTCCTTCTAACTCCCCGCTATCATTATCCCTCAGGTTCACTGCATGTTGTAGTGCTCCTTCTAACTCCCCGCTATCATTATCCCTCATGTTCACTGCATGTTGTAGTGTTCCTTCTAACTCCCTGCTATCATTATCCCTCAGGTTCACTGGATGTTGTAGTGCTCCTTCTAACTCCCTGCTATCATTATCCCTCAGGTTCACTGCATGTTGTAGTGTTCCTTCTAACTCCCTGCTATCATTATCCCTCAGGTTCACTGCATGTTGTAGTGCTCCTTCTAACTCCCCGCTATCATTATCCCTCAGGTTCACTGCATGTTGTAGTGCTCCTTCTAACTCCCCGCTATCATTATCCCTCAGGTTCACTGCATGTTGTAGTGCGCCTTCTAACTCCCCGCTATCATTATCCCTCAGGTTCACTGCATGTTGTAGTGTTCCTTCTAACTCCCTGCTATCATTATCCCTCAGGTTTACTGCATGTTGTAGTGCTCCTTCTAATTCCCTGCTATCATTATCCCTCAGGTTCACTGCATGTTGTAGTGCTCCTTCTAACTCCCCGCTATCATTATCCCTCAGGTTCACTGCATGTTGTAGTGCTCCTTCTAACTCCCCGCTATCATTATCCCTCAGGTTCACTGCATGTTGTAGTGCTCCTTCTAACTCCCCGCTATCATTATCCCTCAGGTTCACCGCATGTGGTAGTGCTCCTTCTAACTCCCCGCTATCATTATCCCTCAGGTTCACTGCATGTTGTAGTGCTCCTACTAACTCCCTGCTATCATTATCCCTCAGGTTTACTGCATGTTGTAGTGCTCCTTCTAACTCCCCGCTATCATTATCCCTCAGGTTCACTGCATGTTGTAGTGCTCCTTCTAACTCCCCGCTATCATTATCCCTCAGGTTCACTGCATGTTGTAGTTCTTGTAGTCTGTTTTTTTCTCACATGGCCAATAAACAATAGTTGGCTTGTTTTTTACAGGCCGATTTAATGTAGTTGTTACTTTACTGTAATCAGCTTCTTCTTCTTCTTCACATCCAAATTACTACAACTGGTTGCCTCTTTACATGGGAAAGTTATGTGGTTTTAACTTAGTCTGATTTTCTACATCTTAGAAATGTCCTGCAGTTGAGTGCGTAGTTCCAGTGCTGGGTGAGGCCAGTTGAGTGCGTAGTTCCGGTGCTGGGTGAGGCCAGTTGAGTGCGTAGTTCCAGTGCTGGGTGAGGCCAGTTGAGTGCGTAGTTCCAGCACTGGGTGAGGCCAGTTGAGTGCATAGTTCCGGTGCTGGGTGAGGCCAGTTGTGTGCATAGTTCCAGTGCTGGGTGAGGCCAGTTGAGTGCATAGTTCCAGTGCTGGGTGAGGCCAGTTGAGTGCATAGTTCCAGTGCTGGGTGAGGCCAGTTGAGTGCGTAGTTCCAGTGCTGGGTGAGGCCAGTTGAGTGCATAGTTCCAGTGCTGGGTGAGGCCAGTTGAGTGTGTAGTTCCAGTGCTGGGTGAGGCCAGTTGAGTGCGTAGTTCCAGTGCTGGGCGAGGCCAGTTGAGTGCGTAATTCCAGTGCTGGGTGAGGCCAGTCAGAGAACTATTGTAATGCTCTTCCTATTTGCAGGATGCTGCAGTGTATCATTGCTTCATTAGATGTACAAAACCACTCAGATGGACTGAACAAACAAAGTATGTAACAAATGTTTAGGCCTGCAAGTTGAAAGGAAGATTACAACACAGTAAAAGAAGAAATCACTTCCCCACAGACACAACTCAACACTAAACATAGTTTGTTTAGTTGATAAACACTACTGAAGGTTAAGAGCACAATGCTAGAGCACACAAGCCGCACCTTCTCATGTTGCCACAGTGCCCTCTAGTGGACATGTGTTGCACTAGTTGACAGAGCAGAGAGATGCTGTTATCAGTCTTGCACACGCTCAAGCGAGCCCCTTCGTTACATTCAACAATACAACGCTGTAGATAACTTGCAATTCAACTGCGAAGGCCTCGTATTTAAAACAGGTCAGCAGGTGTGAATTTATCAGAGTAAATATGCCTTGGACCAAAAGGAAAGCTTTGCAATAATAAACCAGTCCACTTACATACAAAAATGACAGCTGGTGCTGTTTTTGTGACAATTTCCAGACATACTGAAACAAACCTCACTGAATAATAGACCAACATATGTGATGTCATGAACACATATATGATGTCATGAACACATATATGATGTCATGAACACATATATGTTGTCATGAACAAATATATGATGTCATGAACACTTGCAACAATCTCAATTAATGTCGCATGCTTCTAGATTCTAGAGACTGGACAAGTCGTAAACCATCAACAAGGGTAACTACAGGCTGGGGTGTTGAATGTAAGAAGGTGACAGGGTGTTGACAGTGGCTGTGCAAGTGACTGGACACTGTGGTCAAGTAAAAAGCAAACAGGTCAGTGGTGAACTACAAACGTTAGACTAACTTGGGCTGAAACAACTAAAACTAACCAAGCATGTGCGTGTGTGCGTGTCCACGCACACACCATCCATGCTTGACCATGCTGGCAAATCAATTGAACGTCAAAGTGGTCAGTCGTGACAACGTTTGTGGGAGCGATGAATGGGGGATGAACAAGAACGAGAAGGGAATGCTGACTGACCTAATGTTGGAGGCGCGTGAGACCACGTATCCACAGGATCTGCCCCCTACGACCCATCTCGTCCAAATCATCCTCATCACTGCTCTCTGCATTCTCCGCGTCCAACTGCCTTTCCTTCTTCCGGCCGGTCATGCAAGACTTTGGCAGTTTCGCCGTTGGCACAGACGTGACCACCTGCAACACAAGTGACCACTACCCTGCACCATACTGACCGCTTGACACATGACAATGTGCATGATGGAACTGTGACATGTGCATGTTGGAACTGTGATCTTATAATGGTACATGACTTCAGATACTGTTCATCGGTCTGTCTCTCCATCAGTGCATGTCTGTCTCTCTGTCAGTGCAGGTCTGTCTCTCCATCAGTGCACGTCTGTCTCTCCATCAGTGCAGGTCTGTCTCTCCATCAGTGCAGGTCTGTCTCTCCGTCAGTGCAGGTCTGTCTCACCGTCAGTGCAGGTCTGTCTCTCAATCAGTGCAGGTCTGTCTCTCCGTCAGTGCAGGTCTGTCTCTCCGTCAGTGCAGGTCTGTCTCTCCATCAGTGCAGGTCTGTCTCTCCATCAGTGCAGGTCTGTCTCTCCATCAGTGCAGGTCTGTCTCTCAATCAGTGCATGTCTGTCTCTCTGTCAGTGCAGGTCTGTCTCTCTGTCAGTGCAGGTCTGTCTCTCCATCAGTGCAGGTCTGTCTCTCCATCAGTGCAGGTCTGTCTCTCCATCAGTGCAGGTCTGTCTCTCCGTCAGTGCAGGTCTGTCTCTCCGTCAGTGCAGGTCTGTCTCTCCGTCAGTGCAGGTCTGTCTCTCCGTCAGTGCAGGTCTGTCTCTCTGTCAGTGCAGGTCTGTCTCTCCGTCAGTGCAGGTCTGTCTCTCCGTCAGTGCAGGTCTGTCTCTCCATCAGTGCAGGTATGTCTCTCCATCAGTGCAGGTCTGTCTCTCCGTCAGTGCAGGTCTGTCTCTCTGTCAGTGCAGGTCTGTCTCTCCGTCAGTGCAGGTCTGTCTTTCAATCAGTGCAGGTCTGTTTCTCTGTCAGTGCAGGTCTGTCTCTCCGTCAGTGCAGGTCTGTCTCTCCGTCAGTGCAGGTCTGTCTCTCTGTCAGTGCAGGTCTGTCTCTCCATCAGTGCAGGTCTGTCTCTCCATCAGTGCAGGTCTGTCTCTCTGTCAGTGCAGGTCTGTCTCTCCGTCAGTGCAGGTCTGTCTCTCCGTCAGTGCAGGTCTGTCTCTCCATCAGTGCAGGTCTGTCTCTCTGTCAGTGCAGGTCTGTCTCTCCGTCAGTGCAGGTCTGTCTCTCCATCAGTGCAGGTCTGTCTCTCCGTCAGTGCAGGTCTGTCTCTCTGTCAGTGCAGGTCTGTCTCTCCGTCAGTGCAGGTCTGTCTCTCAATCAGTGCAGGTCTGTCTCTCTGTCAGTGCAGGTCTGTCTCTCCGTCAGTGCAGGTCTGTCTCTCCATCAGTGCAGGTCTGTCTCTCCATCAGTGCAGGTCTGTCTCTCCATCAGTGCAGGTCTGTCTCTCCGTCAGTGCAGGTCTGTCTCTCTGTCAGTGCAGGTCTGTCTCTCCATCAGTGTCTTCCAAACCCATCTACATATGCTGCTGCTACCACACGTCTCCAACACTTTCCCTTTAGCTGTGTCTTCAACTTTCTGTCCCAGTTATGCCTTCCCCCTCCTCCGTGCTACTGCTCCTTATAGAACCTTCCTATGCAATCCCTCCTACTCCTCTGTCCTTAAATACTGTTCCCCCAAGTATACTGTCAACTTGTTAATAACCTTTCCATCACTGTCTT
Organism: Lamellibrachia columna; assembly: GCA_963662155.1. Taxonomy (NCBI): domain Eukaryota; kingdom Metazoa; phylum Annelida; class Polychaeta; order Sabellida; family Siboglinidae; genus Lamellibrachia; species Lamellibrachia columna. The sequence goes on from OY759275.1 coordinate 2,080,754, forward strand.
CACCATTGACCTTCTCCATGACATTACACAGAATCCTTTTATTGTAATCAATTACAAAGGTTGGCTACAATGATTACACATACACGTTGTGGCACATATTTACAGCTTATTGTGCAGGGTTGAAAAAAATCATGATTTTTTTAAATAAAAAAACGGCTTGTTTTATTTAAATAAGATTTTTTTTTATTAGATTTTTTTTAAATCTGGTATATAGACATTTATATAGATGTTTAGTTACAAACTCTTTCAAACGTGTTCTATTCAAATTGATTTGGGTACTTGTCTTAACAGAGGGTACATGATTTTTGCTTATATAAAGACATTAGACAATGTCCACAAGGCCTCACCACCTGTAGTTGCATAATCTGTCTTGGAAAGGAAAGCATGCTGTGTGTCTGAGGCTATAGCTGTGACAATTACTGTTTGATGAGCGGGTGGATTAGCACCTGTCCAGGACTCTGTGTACTCTAGACTCCAACCAGACTGCAAACTGGTACAGTATTACACAATTGTAGCCCAGACTGTCTCACTTGAGTCAACATACTGAATTGGTAACAACTAGCACAAGCTCTAAGTGGACTTTAACTCAGGGCTTCTGATTTGAAGACAAGTTTGTGTGGCTTCACTGCATTCAGAAAGGGAATAGCTCAAACATACACAATGTCATAAAATATTTGACTATCAGGCTATCTGGTGACAATACAACTACACAAGTGTGCGCACTTTGTGCTTTTGTATTAAAAAAAACATACAAAACTTTGTTGATCTCGATGCTTGTAAACACTTGTGTTAAATTCATATAAATCAGCGATTAAAAAAATCGGAAGTCAAAAAAATCATAAATCAATTATTTTTTGGAAGTGATTTAAATCATGATTTAAATCAAATGATTTAAATCAAACAACCCTGTTATTATGTACTATAAATACAACTGAATACATGTTATTGTATTACAATTAAAATTACCAAATGATACCCAAACATAACAGGATTGCGGGAAAGTAATATTTGACATTTCCGACATACCTGACCCCAGAGAAGTTCTCCAATTCCAAACAGCAGACAGTACAACCACTGCTCTAATGTGAGGGCTTCAGTGGCGAATGCAAAACCACCCAACTGCACAATGCAAATCTGAAAGAAGATAACAGAAACGTTATATAGCATTGCATGCGATGCGTCGGCGATGTTGCTTGCAATAGAACCGATCCTAAATTTGATGCGAAGTCGCCTTGTCGCATCTGATTTGTCCAATCAGAGCCAGAGGCAGCATACGTGACAGTTACGTGACACGTCTTTATCAAAGGGCGAGAGCGTGCGGCTGTCAGAAAATAGAATTTTTTACACTTTTTGGATGTCGTGGTTTTCGTTCACATTGATATCTTGGGCAGCAATGCCAAAAATCTCTGTATAAAATACCGACGAGAAATTCACAAAAACTCAAATTTTGTTGCATGCACCATAGTCCAGAAATGTGATAAACCTTGCGAAATCCAACTATTACGCACAACACATGCCATTTATTTGCTCCGATTGTAACGCGAACCACCCGCGCAACGCGACGACGTTGTCTTGTCTTGTCTTGTAGTAATACTGGCCAACACTCCTATGGAGTCAAACGGTCGGGTATCCACAGAAAGCTAAACGCCTCATGGGTTCAGCATACAGTTACATTTCCCATTGGTGGCCATGTAAACATTTTGCAAAATTATAAGAAAACGTGACCATCAAAAATTCTAAAAGTTTTCACCAGCCGCTGCCCTAAAAATGGTAGAAGCTTGCCTCCCCCCACAAAAACAGATGGGAGGTTCATAACTTGTCGCTCTTCCTCCATGCTAAGACTTGCCTTCAATGGCGACTCACCTGTGCTGATCAGGTGTGCCTTATCTCCCACCAGTCTTCCCCAGATCCAGAAGGCCAGCCCCGGGACATGCCCCAGGGCAGATGAATATAGCCATGGTCATGTTGACATGTCTATGTGGCGACACCTGTAGGAATAAATTGTTATGCACGGCCAGTTTTAAATACTTTAAATAGTTAAAAACTAAATCTTAGTTCACTGTAGTTTTGATTTATAACATTTTAATATACTTATATAATTTATACATGTATATATTTCTTAGTGTCAGTCTAGGAAATATGCACAACATGGTACAACCAAGAAACCTGGAAGTGAACACAATCACGACCAAATTCCATTTTGGTTTAAACATTATTTTCACCAATACTTTAAGAAACTAACACACTTGGGTTCAATTTTAGGAAAATTAAAATGCTAACATCGCTGTATGTCTACCAATTCATTATAATACACATTATTGAGTACATATTCTATTCTATTACATGCCTTATAGCTTAAGGCTATGGTAACATTGTTACTAGTCGTCCTCACTAGCCAGGGGTGGCAGTAGTACTACAGTACCCCTGGTAGACATCCTCACTAGCCAGGGGTGGCAGTAGTACTACAGTAACCCTGGTAGACATCCTCACTAGCCAGGGGTGGCAGTAGTACTACAGTACCCCTGGTAGACATCCTCACTAGCCAGGGGTGGCAGTAGTACTACAGTACCCCTGGTAGACATCCTCACTAGCCAGGGGTGGCAGTAGTACTACAGTACCCTTGGTAGACATCCTCACTAGCCAGGGGTGGCAGTAGTACTACAGTACCCCTGGTAGACATCCTCACTAGCCAGGGGTGGCAGTAGTACTACAGTACCCCTGGTAGACATCCTCACTAGCCAGGGGTGGCAGTAGTACTACAGTAACCCTGGTAGACATCCTCACTAGCCAGGGGTGGCAGTAGTACTACAGTACCCCTGGTAGACATCCTCACTAGCCAGGGGTGGCAGTAGTACTACAGTAACCCTGGTAGACATCCTCACTAGCCAGGGGTGGCAGTAGTACTACAGTACTCCTGGTAGACATCCTCACTAGCCAGGGGTGGCAGTAGTACTACAGTACCCCTGGTAGACATCCTCACTAGCCAGGGTTGGCTGTAGTACTACAGTACTCCTGGCAGATTGACCTGTTGAAACGTGGATTTGCCACACAAAGTGTGGATGTAGGTTGAATCATTTGTACTTAGTCCCACGTCCTGTCTCGGTTGACATGTTTCTGGGAAGTAGACGTGTCCACGCCCAAACTTCAGACATTCCGTATGCGAGTCCTGTAAATCTAAGTAAGCAATATTATTGGTTAACACAGCAAATGAAAGTTCCACATTTCATCAGCCAGGGGAACTGCCAATAACCAATAATCAGATCATATCATAAAAACATCCTGACCACCCAAAACTGTATTGGTTGACCATCATTTTGTTTAATGTAATTTGACGTTTACCTGTTTAATGTTTTGTGGCAAACATCCTGTTAACATTCCACGCTGAACGACAATGTCGACATTCACAAACAGACAACGGTCAAACTACATATGGCCGTTCAAGATGTTGGAACAGATTAGTTTATGCTGTAACATGATTTCACATTAAAATGATCAGACCTTTAATTGTTAGTTCTTCTTGTTCTTGTTTAATCTTCTGACATCACTATGTCACAGCAACGCTAGTAGCGTAACCTCTACTGCTAGGAGGGTGCGATCCACCTGGCACTTTCACCCTCAATTTGTGGTGGGCCGTACTGAACTGAGCCATGTCAAGCTATTAGTCCCTGCTCGTCTCTGGGCTGTGTATCCACGGATTAAGGGTTCCTCTGGTACTGTTCTTAGCACTCTGTTGTGTTATACAGATCCGTGGGTAGTGTAATAAAAGCTGCTGACCAGGTAGGCTGACATACCCGAGTCTCAGGATCGTTTGAGGAGTATTTCTGTTGACCTTGGGCATTATGCATTCCCAGCCTCGTCTGATGTGTCACTTAGCCATGATTTTACTAGTGAGGCCATCAGCACTTGTAATGTTTGGGACTTGTCCTACCAGTGTGTGCCATATGTAAATAACTATGTAACGCTCTCTGTGTCTCTCCTGGGAATATAACTGGAGGTGGCTTAGTTGTTCCCAGTATGATTGATTCTACAGCTATGCCCGTGCCGTGGGCATGACATGTACTTCTACAGCTATGCCTGTGTCGTGGGCATGACAGGTACTTCTACAGCTATGCCCATGCCGTGGGCATGACAGGTACTTCTACGGCTATGCCCGTGTTGTGGGCATGACAGGTACTTCTACAGCTATGCCTGTGTCGTAGGCATGACAGGTACTTCTACAGCTATGCCCGTGCCGTGGGCATGACAGGTACTTCTACAGCTATGCCTGTGTCGTGGGCATGACAGGTACTTCTACAGCTATGCCTGTGCCGTGGGCATGACAGGTACTTCTACAGGTACGCCCGTGCCGTGGACATGACAGTCGGGACAGTTTCCACACACACCAAACCTACTTATTCAAAACTTTACCTAACATTAAACTAAACTAGTGTATGAGAGCTGTCAATGGACTGCGAGGCATAGTCATAGACATAGTCTATCATTGACTCAAGGAAATAAAAAAAACTGTCGTGGATTCAGTGGGCCTCCCAGAGCTGGTGATCTGTATCTCTAAACTCACAGTTTAGTTGTTATCAGCTGTTTAGGGAGTATCTCATCAAACGTGACAGCGATGCCGATGGCCATCACTAAGTGGGCGATAATTGGTGAATTACGGCTAAATACGCATTTTACAGCATAAAATAATGGAGACAACTGTAAACGAAATATTATCCGTGCAGTGTGAGATGGCGCACGTCGTATGAAAATGGTTACTGATCTTGTTGCCCAAAACATACCTCCTTTGTCACTTTCGAATATATTCTGCAGCCAGCGTTCCAAGCCATAAAGGCCAAGGAGCAGAAACGTCATATTCGCAAGGTGGCAGCACCGTTGGTCCTTTTCTCGGTTTCGGGCCTTTCCTCCTGTGATAAAGACAATTTGTCAACATTTTGGGGATCGATTGGAACGTCCAACGCTCTTACCAACCACTGCATCCTACTGTCGAGCACGTTATGAATCCCTCGTTTGTTGTACGCTATAAATTCGGGTACTTTAATTCGCATCTTTGTCACGAGTCACACTCTTCTCTATCTCTGATGGCGATCACACATCCTTTCACATTAAAAATCGTATCGTACTGTCGCAGAATATCCAACTTGCAATGACTGAATCTGTCCTGTGTGTCGGATCTTTCCTTTCTAAAAAAGGTTGTACATGCAATGTGAACACGCAATTTGCGGACAAGTATATGTCTATAGGACGCGTGATTTTTTCGCAGCCACCAGACCTATATATATATATATATATATATATATATATATATATATATATATATATATATATATATATATATATATATATATATATATATATATATATATATATATATGTATATATATGTATATATATGTATATATATGTGTATATATATATATATATGTATATATATATATATATATATATATATATATATATATATATATATATATATATATATATATATATATATATATATATATATATATATATATATATATATATATATATATATATATATATATATATATAGACATATGCGCAAGTTCACCGCATATCTCTGCACCAAAGACAGTACTTCTACTCTTGTCAAGAGAGTACAGACCAAGCCCGGGGGGAGGGTACTGCCATACCAAAGACGGTACTTCTACTTTTGTTAAGGGAGTACAGAGCAACCCGGGGGGGGTACTGCCATACCAAAGACAGTACTTCTACTCTTGTCAAGGGAGTACAGAGCAACCCCGGGGGGTACTGCCATACCAAAGACGGTACTTCTACTCTTGTCAAGGGAGTACAGAGCAACCCCTTGGGGGTACTGCCATACCAAAGACGGTACTTCTACTTTTGTTAAGGGAGTACAGAGCAACCCCGGGGGTGGTACTGCCATACCAAAGACGGTACTTCTACTATTGTCTAGGGAGTACAGTGCAACCCCGTGGGGGTACTGCCATACCAAAGACGGTACTTCTACTCTTGTCAAGGGAGTACAGAGCAACCCCGGGGGGGTACTGCCATACCAAAGACGGTACTTCTACTCTTGTCAAGGGAGTACAGAGCAACCCCGGGGGGGTACTGCCATACCAAAGACGGTACTTCTATTCTTGTCAAGGGAGTACAGAGCAACCCCGGGGGTGGTACTTCCATATCAAAGACGGTACTTCTACTCTTGTCAAGGGAGTACAGTGCAACCCCGTGGGGGGGTACTGCCATACCAAAGACGGTACTTCTACTCTTGTCAAGGGAGTACAGAGCAACCCCGGGGGGATACTGCCATACCAAAGACGGTACTTCTACTCTTGTCAAGGGGTACAGAGCAACCCCGGGGGGGGGGGGGGTACTGCCATACCAAAGACGGTACTTCTACTCTTGTCAAGGGAGTACAGAGCAACCCCGGGGGGTACTGCCATACCAAAGACGGTACTTCTACTCTTGTCAAGGGAGTACAGAGCAACCCCGGGGGGTACTGCCATACCAAAGACGGTACTTCTACTCTTGTCAAGGGGTACAGAGCAACCCCGGGGGGGTTACTGCCATACCAAAGACGGTACTTCTACTCTTGTCAAGGGAGTACAGAGCAACCCCGGGGGGGGGTACTGCCATACCAAAGACGGTACTTCTACTCTTGTCAAGGGAGTACAGAGCAACCCCTTGGGGGTACTGCCATACCAAAGACGGTACTTCTACTCTTGTCAAGGGAGTACAGAGCAACTCCGTGGGGGGTACTGCCATACCAAAGACGGTACTTCTACTATTGTCTAGGGAGTACAGTGCAACCCCGTGGGGGTACTGCCATACCAAAGACGGTACTTCTACTCTTGTCAAGGGAGTACAGAGCAACCCCTTGGGGGTACTGCCATACCAAAGACGGTACTTCTACTCTTGTCAAGGGAGTACAGAGCAACCCCTTGGGGGTACTGCCATACCAAAGACGGTACTTCTACTCTTGTCAAGGGAGTACAGAGCAACCCCGTGGGGGTACTGCCATACCAAAGACGGTACTTCTACTCTTGTCAAGGGAGTACAGAGCAACCCCTTGGGGGTACTGCCATACCAAAGACGGTACTTCTACTCTTGTCAAGGGAGTACAGAGCAACCCCGGGGGTGGTACTGCCATACCAAAGACGGTACTTCTACTCTTGTCAAGGGAGTATAGAGCAACCCCGGGGGGGTACTGCCATACCAAAGACGGTACTACTACTCTTGTCAAGGGAGTACAGAGCAACCCCGGGGGGGTACTGCCATACCAAAGACGGTACTACTACTCTTGTCAAGGGAGTACAGAGCAACCCCGGGGGGGGGTACTGCCATACCAAAGACGGTACTTCTACTCTTGTCAAGGGAGTACAGAGCAACCCCGGGGGGGGGGGTACTGCCATACCAAAGACGGTACTTCTACTCTTGTCAAGGGAGTACAGAGCAACCCCGGGGGGGTACTGCCATACCAAAGACGGTACTTCTACTCTTGTCAAGGGAGTACAGAGCAACCCCGGGGGGGTACTGCCATACCAAAGACGGTACTTCTACTCTTGTCAAGGGAGTACAGAGCAACCCCGGGGGGTACTGCCATACCAAAGACGGTACTTCTACTCTTGTCAAGGGAGTACAGAGCAACCCCTTGGGGGTACTGCCATATCAAAGACGGTACTTCTACTCTTGTCAAGGGAGTACAGAGCAACCCCTTGGGGGTACTGCCATACCAAAGACGGTACTTCTACTCTTGTCAAGGGAGTACAGAGCAACCCCGGGGGGGGTACTGCCATACCAAAGACGGTACTTCTACTCTTGTCAAGGGAGTACAGAGCAACCCCGGGGGGGGGTACTGCCATACCAAAGACGGTACTTCTACTCTTGTCAAGGGAGTACAGAGCTCGATGACACACGACTTCTCGAAGAGGGGCGTGTGCACAACTTTCAAACCTCCAGTAGGGTAACCTGGGGCAACACGGCCCCTAGAGATAAGACAGCCCAGTAGGGTAACCTGGGGCAACACGGCCCCTAGAGATAAGACAGCCCAGTAGGTAACCTGGGGCAACTCGGCCCCTAGAGATAAGACAGCCCAGTAGGGTAACCTGGGGCAACACGGCCCCTAGAGATAAGACAGCCCAGCAGGGTAACGTGGGGCAACTTGGCCCCTAGAGATAAGACAGCCCAGTAGGGTAACCTGGGGCAACACGGCCCCTAGAGATAAGACAGCCCAGTAGGGTAACCTGGGGCAACACGGCCCCTAGAGATAAGACAGCCCAGTAGGGTAACCTGGGGCAACACGGCCCCTAGATATAAGACAGCCCAGTAGGGTAACCTGGGGCAACACGGCCCCTAGAGAAAAGACAGCCCCTTCACGTAGGCCTACACAAAATATAAAACTCTGAACGTCTCCAAGTCTGGTGCAAAATGAAGCTTCTATCTGATAAACACTCGAAAGATCAGCAACACGAGACAAACGTAATTAATCAGTGTGGTTTAAAACTTTTATATGCACTATTAAATTTGCACTGATCTAATGTTTTGCCAATAGTGAAATTCACTATATAACGGTGCGAATCATGGACTTAACTGGTGATATGATAGTGTTATCAGTTGACAAGTCAAATAATCCAAAACGGACAATAGTATATTGTGTTTTGTATGCATCGTATTAATTAAGATACATCTGTTGTACGTGCCTGTGGGACAATACGGTCCCCGTGCGTGTGGGACAATACGGTCCCCGTGCATGTGGGGCAAGATGGTCCCTATGACTTTTCTCACATGCACATGGTCACAATGAATGAAATGTATTACACATGACCAATCATATTTAATACATTTAATATAATGTTAACATTGCACAGTTGACGCCTGTAGGCTGTACTTATGATGGACTATTACTAAAAACCAATGTTATATTGCTAGTTTGTCTGCGCATTTGCAAGCCATGTCAAGCCATGTCAAGCCATGTCAAGCCATGTCAAGCAGGTGGTTGTTTGTTTGTCGCATGAGTTGATTTCGCCAGGCTCTCACTTCGCTTGTGTCGCTGGTGTCGCTGGTGTCGCTGGTGTCGCTGCACGCTTCTATTCCTGGTCTGAGTCTTCTTTGCTGTACGGACAGTTTATTTATTGTAGGGTCTTAATTGCGATTGATCTTAATTTCGTTCTCGCGCGACCGTTCATACCACCTCAATGGCAGCTATCTGTACTTCTGTCATTATGTCTGGCAACATCTTGTTAGGATCTTTGTTTGGCGGCAGATCCGCGAGTCTGTGGTTGAGATGTTCCGTGTAGGCTGCCTGCCTGCGTCTGACACGAGGTGAGAAACATCTTATGAGTGTTGCGTTTTATATTGTCTTGGATGCTTATTTTCAGACAAACGCTGTCCACCATGAACCTAACGACTACGGGTTTGTGGTCAGAGCTAAATGTGTCGCCACCATATTAGCGCGCATCTGGAGCAACAGTTTAGCTTCAAACTTGCAGAGTACGAAGACAATTTGGTTGTACACTGCGACCGTTCGTGTGGAGTCGGCAGGAGCGATGGTTGTACACTGCGACCGTTCGTGTGGAGTCGGCAGGAGCGATGGTTGTACACTGCGACCGTTCGTGTGGAGTCGGCAGGAGCGATGGTTGTACACTGCGACCGTTCGTGTGGAGTCGGCAGGAGCGATGGTTGTACACTGCGACCGTTCGTGTGGAGTCGGCAGGAGCGATGGTTGTACACTGCGACCGTTTGTGTGGAGTCGACAGGAGCGGTGGTTGTACACTGCGACCGTTCGTGTGGAGTCGGCAGGAGCGGTGGTTGTACACTGCGACCGTTCGTGTGGAGTCGGCAGGAGCGATGGTTGTACACTGCGACCGTTCGTGTGGAGTCGACAGGAGCGGTGGTTGTACACTGCGACCGTTTGTGTGGAGTCGGCAGGAGCGATGGTTGTACACTGCGACCGTTCTTGTGGAGTCGGCAGGAGCGATGGTTGTACACTGCGACCGTTCGTGTGGAGTCGGCAGGAGCGGTGGTTGTACACTGCGACCGTTCGTGTGGAGTCGGCAGGAGCGGTGGTTGTACACTGCGACCGTTCGTGTGGAGTCGGCAGGAGCGGTGGTTGTACACTGCGACCGTTCGTGTGGAGTCGGCAGGAGCGGTGGTTGTACACTGCGACCGTTCGTGTGGAGTCGGCAGGAGCGGTGGTTGTACACTGCGACCGTTCGTGTGGAGTCGGCAGGAGCGGTGGTTGTACACTGCGACCGTTCGTGTGGAGTCGGCAGGAGCGGTGGTTGTACACTGCGACCGTTCGTGTGGAGTCGACAGGAGCGGTGGTTGTACACTGCGACCGTTCGTGTGGAGTCGGCAGGAGCGGTGGTTGTACACTGCGACCGTTCGTGTGGAGTCGGCAGGAGCGGTGGTTGTACACTGCGACCGTTCGTGTGGAGTCGGCAGGAGCGATGGTTGTACACTGCGACCGTTCGTGTGGAGTCGGCAGGAGCGGTGGTAGTACACTGCGACCGTTCGTGTGGAGTCGACAGGAGCGGTGGTTGTACACTGCGACCGTTCGTGTGGAGTCGGCAGGAGCGATGGTTGTACACTGCGACCGTTCTTGTGGAGTCGGCAGGAGCGGTGGTTGTACACTGCGACCGTTCGTGTGGAGTCGGCAGGAGCGGTGGTTGTACACTGCGACCGTTCGTGTGGAGTCGGCAGGAGTGATGGTTGTACACTGCGACCGTTCGTGTGGAGTCGGCAGGAGCGATGGTTGTACACTGCGACCGTTCGTGTGGAGTCGACCGTTCTTGTGGAGTCGGCAGGAGCGGTGGTTGTACACTGCGACCGTTCGTGTGGAGTCGGCAGGAGCGGTGGTTGTACACTGCGACCGTTCGTGTGGAGTCGGCAGGAGCGGTGGTTGTACACTGCGACCGTTCGTGTGGAGTCGGCAGGAGCGGTGCGGTCGTTCAGCCGACCTGTCCACGATGTCCGATGACGGTCGCGTGTTGAAACGTCGTGTTACATGCGAATAAGCCAAGCATAGCGAGGAACGAGAGACAAATACGAGCTGCCCACTCTCGGTGAATTGGTTCGCTTGGGCCGCATAGTCAGTTGTAGTCACCAACTCGCGAACCAGTCAGTATGTGTCTGTTCAACAGTCGGACACGTTTTCGGTCGGCGGACGGTCGCCAACTGTTGGCGACTAAAAGTCGGTATGTGTATAGCGGGCTCTATGCTTGTCTTGTGTAGGATATTGGCCAACACTTCTAAGGAGTCAAACGGTCAGGGTCGTGTGTGCGTGGAGAGATTGTTGCTTAGTCGTGTTTCGGAGCGAGGACGATTGAGCGAGTGAGAACATAACAATGTTATGCATAAAATAACAATATACCATGTCATGCATTCGCACCAACTTGAAACATGTCTCTTTTTAAATACAGCCATTTGTATGAATAAGAAACATTTATGTTGAACAAAATATTCGCTGGCAGGTGACGCCCATGACGCAATACGTAATGCTACGTATCGCATGTGCGAGAAAAGTCGATATTCTCGCCGCGTTTTCGTTCCGTCGTGTAGGAGCTTTGAGTGACGTCACATTGATAAAGCTTTTTGAACGGGAGTTTACCCGTCTTTCTGTGGAGAAAAGTTGAAGTTGGTAAGTATATAGGGGAGACCGGGGCTAGTTGCTACAATTTTCAGTTAGAGTCACTTTTTTGTTAAAAGTATGTTACATGCGTTATTTCTCTCAACGAATACATAAAGTTTAGTATTCGTGTTAATAAACTGTACCCTACAATTGATATTCCATATTGTAGTCAGGTAGATATATGACGTTTCCCAGGCGCGGTCGACTGTAACAACTAACCTGGGGAAGTTGTTACATTATACGGGGCACCTTGTTACAACAAAGGACGCGTGGTTCGCAAAGCAAGTGTCACCCGTACATGTTACAGTTGTTACACTATACGGGGCACCTTGTTACAACAAAGGACGCGTGGTTCGCAAAGCAAGTGTCACCCGTACATGTTACAGTTGTTACATTATACGGGGCACCTTGTTACAACAAAGGACGCGTGGTTCGCAAAGCAAGTGTCACCCGTACATGTTACAGTTGTTACATTATACGGGGCACCTTGTTACAACAAAGGACGCGTGGTTCACAAAGCAAGTGTCACCCGTACATGTTACAGTTATTACATTAATTGGAATATACACACTTATACATCGTATACACGGTGTGCATAACAATGTAGGTGTTCACAGCTTCATATATTAAGATTTTCATTTTTAGTTACCAAAGGGGATTCATTCCCCGGATTTGTACATAACAAATAATTGTGAATGGAATATGAAATAGTGAATGGAACTCACGATTTTTGAACAATGTATCTGCTGGTGAACTTCCAACCAACTACTGCTGCTGGTGTCTACATATGTGTGCTATGTTTTCATAAAACGACTCTGTAACAAATGTACAGGGTTGGTTTTCTGCCCGGCAGTAAGGTACGGGAGTTTCTGCCTGGCAGTAAGGTACGGAAGTTTCTGCCTGGCTGTAAGGTACGGGAGTTTCTGCCAGGCTGTAAGGTACGGGAGTTTCTGCCCGGCAGTAAGGTACGGGAGTTTCTGCCCGGCTGTAAGGTACGGGAGTTTCTGCCCGGCAGTAAGGTACGGGAGTTTCTGCCCGGCAGTAAAGTACGGGAGTTTCTGCCCGGCTGCAAGGTACGGGAGTTTCTGCCTGGCAGTAAGGTACGGAAGTTTCTGCCCGGCAGTAAGGTACGGGAGTTTCTGCCTGGCAGTAAGGTACGGAAGTTTCTGCCTGGCTGTAAGGTACGGGAGTTTCTGCCAGGCTGTAAGGTACGGGAGTTTCTGCCCGGCAGTAAGGTACGGGAGTTTCTGCCCGGCTGTAAGGTACGGGAGTTTCTGCCCGGCAGTAAGGTACGGGAGTTTCTGCCCGGCAGTAAAGTACGGGAGTTTCTGCCCGGCTGCAAGGTACGGGAGTTTCTGCTTGGCAGTAAGGTACGGGAGTTTCTGCCCGGCAGTAAGGTACGGGAGTTTCTGCCTGGCAGTAAGGTACGGGAGTTTCTGCCTGGCAGTAAGGTACGGAAGTTTCTGCCTGGCTGTAAGGTACGGGAGTTTCTGCCCGGCAGTAAGGTACGGGAGTTTCTGCCTGGCAGTAAGGTACGGGAGTTTCTACCCGGCAGTAAGGTACGGGAGTTTCTGCCCGGCAGTAAGGTACGGGAGTTTCTGCCCGGCAGTAAGGTACGGGAGTTTCTGCCCGGCAGTAAGGTACGGTAATTTCTGCACGGCAGTAAGGTACGGGAGTTTCTGCCTGGCAGAAATGGCAGCAATAGGAAACACACGCCATCGATAGGCAAATGTGTTCTTTTTATGGAATATGTTGTCAGTCTCTTGGTGTATCTGTCTACATGCGATCAGTATTTGTCCTGCCCTGCTCAAAATAAACAACAAACATTACAGCAATATATCAGACTTGTGTAGAGATTGTGGCAATCTTAGCAACTGATCACTGCCCCACGTTTCTTGGGTTTATGGTATGTACTGGGCAAGTTTAAATCACTGCCCCACGTCTCTTGGGTTTATGGTATGTACTGGGTAAGTTTAAATCACTGCCCCACGTCTCTTGGGTTTATGGTATGTACTGGGTAAGTTTAAATCACTGCCCCACGTCTCTTGGGTTTATGGTATGTACTGGGTAAGTTTAAATCACTGCCCCACGTCTCTTGGGTTTATGGTATGTACTGGGTAAGTTTAAATCACTGCCCCACGTCTCTTGGGTTTTTGGTATGTACTGGGTAAGTTTAAATCACTGCCCAACGTCTCTTGGGTTTATGGTATGTACTGGGCAAGTTTAAATCACTGCCCAACGTCTCTTGGGTTTATGGTATGTACTGGGTAAGTTTAAATCCAGTTATGTGCAGTGACTGTAGTCTGTGCATAAAGCATAACTGGCTTCAAACTGTTGCCCAGCCAAGTTGCCCTGAGTGCCCCACCTGCCCTATTAGATGACATTCTGGCAAGTTTAGACTCTTTATTGTCCAGTACTTGAAGTCAGCTCACTTTTACTATGTGTTGAAATGTTATCAGAGGTAGAGCTTGAAACCTTGTACTGGCTTTAGTAGGGGGAGTATTTGGTGAATCGAGTATTTGTGTGGATGAAGTTGGAGAATGGTTGGGGGGAGTGGGGGGGAGGTAACCAGCTGATGCGGGCATCACATGTGAAACAGGAATGTTGATATTGACAGGAAAACAACTGACCATTTTGGGAATTTCTGCCATAAAAGCAGAAACTAGGGGAGAAAGGTATTTCTGCCGCACGGGCAGAAAGCATTTATGCCGCACGGTTTCTGCCGCGAATGCAGAAACGTTCATACCCTGTCCCTATATACAACTAGCCCCGCTCTCCCCTACTCGTGTCGTATTGCAGAAACGTGCATACCCTGTCCCTATATACAACTAGCCCCGCTCTCCCCTACTTGTGTCGTATTGCAGAAACGTACATACCCTGTCCCTATATACAACTAGCCCCAGTCTCCCCTACTTGTGTCGTATTGCAGAAACGTACATACCCTGTCCCTATATACAACTAGCCCCGCTCTCCCCTACTTGTGTCGTATTGCAGAAACGTACATACCCTGTCCCTATATACAACTATCCCCAGTCTCCTCTACTTGTGTCGTATTGCAGAAACGTACATACCCTGTCCCTATATACAACTATCCCCAGTCTCCTCTACTTGTGTCGTATTGCAGAAACGTTCATACCCTGTCCCTATATACAACTAGCCCCGCTCTCCCCTACTTGTGTCGTATTGCAGAAACGTACATACCCTGTCCCTATATACAACTATCCCCGTCTCCCCTACTTGTGTCGTATTGCAGAAACGTACATACCCTGTCCCTATATACAACTAGCCCCGCTCTCCTCTACTTGTGTCGTATTGCAGAAACGTACATACCCTGTCCCTATATACAACTAGCCCCAGTCTCCCCTACTTGTGTCGTATTGCAGAAACGTACATACCCTGTCCCTATATACAACTAGCCCCGCTCTCCCCTACTTGTGTCGTATTGCAGAAACGTTCATACCCTGTCCCTATATACAACTAGCCCCGCTCTCCCCTACTTGTGTCGTATTGCAGAAACGTGCATACCCTGTCCCTATATACAACTAGCCCCGCTCTCCCCTACTTGTGTCGTATTGCAGAAACGTACATACCCTGTCCCTATATACAACTAGCCCCGCTCTCCCCTACTCGTGTCGTATTACAGAAACGTACATACCCTGTCCCTATATACAACTAGCCCCAGTCTCCCCTACTCGTGTCGTATTACAGAAACGTGCATACCCTGTCCCTATATACAACTATCCCCGCTCTCCCCTACTTGTGTCGTATTGCAGAAACGTGCATACCCTGTCCCTATATACAACTAGCCCCAGTCTCCCCTACTTGTGTCGTATTGCAGAAACGTGCATACCCTGTCCCTATATACAACTAGCCCCGCTCTCCCCTACTTGTGTCGTATTGCAGAAACGTTCATACCCTGTCCCTATATACAACTAGCCCCGCTCTCCCCTACTTGTGTCGTATTGCAGAAACGTGCATACCCTGTCCCTATATACAACTAGCCCCGCTCTCCCCTACTTGTGTCGTATTGCAGAAACGTACATACCCTGTCCCTATATACAACTAGCCCCGCTCTCCCCTACTCGTGTCGTATTACAGAAACGTACATACCCTGTCCCTATATACAACTAGCCCCAGTCTCCCCTACTCGTGTCGTATTACAGAAACGTGCATACCCTGTCCCTATATACAACTATCCCCGCTCTCCCCTACTTGTGTCGTATTGCAGAAACGTGCATACCCTGTCCCTATATACAACTAGCCCCAGTCTCCCCTACTTGTGTCGTATTGCAGAAACGTGCATACCCTGTCCCTATATACAACTAGCCCCGCTCTCCCCTACTTGTGTCGTATTGCAGAAACGTACATACCCTGTCCCTATATACAACTAGCCCCGCTCTCCCCTACTTGTGTCGTATTGCAGAAACGTACATACCCTGTCCCTATATACAACTAGCCCCAGTCTCCCCTACTCGTGTCGTATTACAGAAACGTACATACCCTGTCCCTATATACAACTAGCCCCAGTCTCCCCTACTTGTGTCGTATTGCAGAAACGTACATACCCTGTCCCTATATACAACTAGCCCCGCTCTCCCCTACTTGTGTCGTATTGCAGAAACGTACATACCCTGTCCCTATATACAACTAGCCCCAGTCTCCCCTACTCGTGTCGTATTACAGAAACGTACATACCCTGTCCCTATATACAACTAGCCCCAGTCTCCCCTACTTGTGTCGTATTGCAGAAACGTACATACCCTGTCCCTATATACAACTAGCCCCGCTCTCCCCTACTTGTGTCGTATTGCAGAAACGTGCATACCCTGTCCCTATATACAACTAGCCCCAGTCTCCCCTACTCGTGTCGTATTGCAGAAACGTGCATACCCTGTCCCTATATACAACTAGCCCCGCTCTCCCCTACTTGTGTCGTATTGAAGAAACGTGCATACCCTGTCTCTATATACAACTAGCCCCGCTCTCCCCTACTTGTGTCGTATTGCAGAAACGTACATACCCTGTTCCTATATACAACTAGCCCCGCTCTCCCCTACTTGTGTCGTATTACAGAAACGTACATACCCTGTCCCTATGTACAACTAGCCCCGCTCTCCCCTACTTGTGTCGTATTGCAGAAACGTGCTTACCCTGTCCCTATATACAACTAGCCCCAGTCTCCCCTACTTGTGTCGTATTGCAGAAACGTACATGCCCTGTCCCTATATACAACTAGCCCCGCTCTCCCCTACTTGTGTCGTATTGCAGAAACGTACATACCCTGTCCCTATATACAACTAGCCCCAGTCTCCCCTACTTGTGTCGTATTGCAGAAACGTACATGCCCTGTCCCTATATACAACTAGCCCCGCTCTCCCCTACTTGTGTCGTATTGCAGAAACGTACATACCCTGTCTCTATATACAACTAGCCCCAGTCTCCCCTACTTGTGTCGTATTGCAGAAACGTACATACCTTGTCCCTATATACAACTAGCCCCGCTCTCCCCTACTCGTGTCGTATTGCAGAAACGTACATACCCTGTCCCTATATACAACTAGCCCCAGTCTCCCCTACTTGTGTCGTATTGCAGAAACGTACATACCCTGTCCCTGTATACAACTAGCCCCGCTCTCCCCTACTTGTGTCGTATTGCAGAAACGTACATACCCTGTCCCTATATACAACTAGCCCCGCTCTCCCCTACTTGTGTCGTATTGCAGAAACGTACATACCCTGTCCCTATATACAACTAGCCCCAGTCTCCCCTACTTGTGTCGTATTGCAGAAACGTGCATACCCTGTCTCTATATACAACTAGCCCCGCTCTCCCCTACTTGTGTCGTATTGCAGAAACGTTCATACCCTATCCCTATATACAACTAGCCCCGCTCTCCCCTACTTGTGTCGTATTGCAGAAACGTACATACCCTGTCCCTATATACAACTAGCCCCGCTCTCCCCTACTTGTGTCGTATTGCAGAAACGTGCATACCCTGTCCCTATATACAACTAGCCCCGCTCTCCCCTACTTGTGTCGTATTGCAGAAACGTACATACCCTGTCCCTATATACAACTAGCCCCAGTCTCCCCTACTTGTGTCGTATTGCAGTAACGTACATACCCTGTCCCTATATACAACTAGCCCCAGTCTCCCCTACTTGTGTCGTATTGCAGAAACGTACATACCCTGTCCCTATATACAACTAGCCCCGCTCTCCCCTACTTGTGTCGTATTGCAGAAACGTACATACCCTGTCCCTATATACAACTAGCCCCAGTCTCCCCTACTTGTGTCGTATTACAGAAACGTACATACCCTGTCCCTATATACAACTAGCCCCAGTCTCCCCTACTTGTGTCGTATTACAGAAACGTGCATACCCTGTCCCTATATACAACTAGCCCCAGTCTCCCCTACTTGTGTCGTATTGCAGAAACGTGCATACCCTGTCCCTATATACAACTAGCCCCGCTCTCCCCTACTTGTGTCGTATTACAGAAACGTGCATACCCTGTCCCTATATACAACTAGCCCCGCTCTCCCCTACTTGTGTCGTATTACAGAAACGTGCATACCCTGTCCCTATATACAACTAGCCCCAGTCTCCCCTACTTGTGTCGTATTGCAGAAACGTGCATACCCTGTCCCTATATACAACTAGCCCCGCTCTCCCCTACTTGTGTCGTATTGCAGAAACGTGCATACCCTGTCCCTATATACAACTAGCCCCGCTCTCCCCTACTTGTGTCGTATTGCAGAAACGTACATACCCTGTTCCTATATACAACTAGCCCCAGTCTCCCCTACTTGTGTCGTATTGCAGAAACGTACATACCCTGTTCCTATATACAACTAGCCCCGCTCTCCCCTACTCGTGTCGTATTGCAGAAACGTACATACCCTGTCCCTATATACAACTAGCCCCGCTCTCCCCTACTTGTGTCGTATTGCAGAAACGTACATAACCTGTCCCTATATACAACTAGCCCCGCTCTCCCCTACTTGTGTCGTATTGCAGTAACGTACATACCCTGTCCCTATATACAACTAGCCCCAGTCTCCCCTACTTGTGTCGTATTACAGAAACGTGCATACCCTGTCCCTATATACAACTAGCCCCAGTCTCCCCTACTTGTGTCGTATTGCAGTAACGTACATACCCTGTCCCTATATACAACTAGCCCCAGTCTCCCCTACTTGTGTCGTATCGCAGAAACGTACATACCCTGTCCCTATATACAACTAGCCCCAGTCTCCCCTACTTGTGTCGTATTGCAGAAACGTGCATACCCTGTCCCTATATACAACTAGCCCCGCTCTCCCCTACTCGTGTCGTATTGCAGAAACGTACATACCCTGTCCCTATATACAACTAGCCCCGCTCTCCCCTACTCGTGTCGTATTGCAGAAACGTACATACCCTGTCCCTATATACAACTAGCCCCGCTCTCCCCTACTCGTGTCGTATTGCAGAAACGTGCATACCCTGTCTCTATATACAACTAGCCCCGCTCTCCCCTACTTGTGTCGTATTGCAGAAACGTGCATACCCTGTCCCTATATACAACTAGCCCCGCTCTCCCCTACTTGTGTCGTATTGCAGAAACGTACATACCCTGTCCCTATATACAACTAGCCCCAGTCTCCCCTACTTGTGTCGTATTGCAGAAACGTGCATACCCTGTCCCTATATACAACTAGCCCCAGTCTCCCCTACTCGTGTCGTATTGCAGAAACGTACATACCCTGTCCCTATATACAACTAGCCCCAGTCTCCCCTACTTGTGTCGTATTGCAGAAACGTGCATACCCTGTCCCTATATACAACTAGCCCCGCTCTCCCCTACTCGTGTCGTATTGCAGAAACGTACATACCCTGTCCCTATATACAACTAGCCCCTCTCTCCCCTACTTGTGTCGTATTGCAGAAACGTGCATACCCTGTCTCTATATACAACTAGCCCCGCTCTCCCCTACTTGTGTCGTATTGCAGAAACGTACATAACCTGTCCCTATATACAACTAGCCCCGCTCTCCCCTACTTGTGTCGTATTGCAGAAACGTACATAACCTGTCCCTATATACAACTAGCCCCGCTCTCCCCTACTCGTGTCGTATTGCAGAAACGTACATACCCTGTCCCTATATACAACTAGCCCCGCTCTCCCCTACTCGTGTCGTATTGCAGAAACGTACATACCCTGTCCCTATATACAACTAGCCCCGCTCTCCCCTACTCGTGTCGTATTGCAGAAACGTACATACCCTGTCCCTATATACAACTAGCCCCGCTCTCCCCTACTTGTGTCGTATTGCAGAAACGTACATACCCTGTCCCTATATACAACTAGCCCCAGTCTCCCCTACTTGTGTCGTATTGCAGAAACGTGCATACCCTGTCCCTGTATACAACTAGCCCCGCTCTCCCCTACTCGTGTCGTATTGCAGAAACGTACATACCCTGTCCCTATATACAACTAGCCCCAGTCTCCCCTACTTGTGTCGTATTGCAGAAACGTTCATACCCTGTCCCTATATACAACTAGCCCCGCTCTCCCCTACTTGTGTCGTATTGCAGAAACGTACATACCCTGTCCCTATATACAACTAGCCCCAGTCTCCCCTACTTGTGTCGTATTGCAGAAACGTACATACCCTGTCCCTATATACAACTAGCCCCGCTCTCCCCTACTTGTGTCGTATTGCAGAAACGTACATACCCTGTCCCTATATACAACTAGCCCCGCTCTCCCCTACTTGTGTCGTATTGCAGAAACGTACATGCCCTGTCCCTATATACAACTAGCCCCGCTCTCCCCTACTTGTGTCGTATTGCAGAAACGTACATACCCTGTCCCTGTATACAACTAGCCCCGCTCTCCCCTACTCGTGTCGTATTACAGAAACGTACATACCCTGTCCCTATATACAACTAGCCCCGCTCTCCCCTACTTGTGTCGTATTACAGAAACGTACATACCCTGTCCCTATATACAACTAGCCCCGTCTCCCCTACTTGTGTCGTATTACAGAAACGTACATACCCTGTCCCTATATACAACTAGCCCCGCTCTCCCCTACTTGTGTCGTATTGCAGAAACGTACATACCCTGTCCCTATATACAACTAGCCCCGCTCTCCCCTACTTGTGTCGTATTGCAGAAACGTACATACCCTGTCCCTATGTACAACTAGCCCCGCTCTCCCCTACTTGTGTCGTATTGCAGTAACGTACATACCCTGTCCCTATATACAACTAGCCCCAGTCTCCCCTACTTGTGTCGTATTGAAGAAACAGGTGACACCTGCTGTAGAATGTGTCAGACTGATCATTGGCTCCTTTTGTTGGGTAGACTATTTGGCTAACAAGGGATTTTGCACCTCACTTCCGGTAACATTGCCACGTTACCGTATGCGGTTTGATGTGTTTTCTGTGCGTACAGTCGTTAAAGTACCTCTTTTTATAAGAAATCCATATATATTTTTAATGACAAGTAGGTATAGTGAAAGTTTATTCATTGGGACATTTGTGTAAGGTCATAGTATTCGGATTACGCATCGCAACGCCGAGATACGGATGTTGAAAGGTGAGTGGAGTCATTCCTAGTTGCATACCCTTTTATATATATATTAGTTACAGGGGCTCAAGCTGATTCAGTTGCCCGTGGTCTGGGCCACCACGTCACCGTCACCGGTATCGAGTCACTGCCCGGTCAGGTCGACACCATCGACTGTCTGGGCCACCACGTCACCGCCACCGGTATCGAGCCACTACCCGGTCAGGTCGACACCATTGACTGTCTGGGCCACCACGTCACCGCCACCGGTATCGACCCACTGCCCGGTCACGTCGACGCCATCGACTGTCTGGGCCACCACGTCACCGCCACCGGTATCGAGCCACTGCCCGGTCAGGTCGACACCATCGACTGTCTGGGCCACCACGTCACCGCCACCGGTATCGAGCCACTGCCCGGTCACGTCGACACTATCGACTGTCTGGGCCACCACGTCACCGTCACCGGTATCGAGTCACTGCCCGGTCACGCGAAGCCATCGACTGTCTGGGCCACTGCCCGGTCGCGTCGACGCCATCAATCGGTTCCCTGCGCCAACAGATAAGAAGGGACTGCAGGTGTTTTTGGGCATGCTGACCTTTTTACCCCCGTTTCGTTCCTCACGTTGCCCACCTCCCGCACCCGCTCCACGACGCCCTGAAAGGTGGAGGAATTAAAGTCCCTGACATGGATGAAGGCGATGACCAACGCTTTTTGCGCAACAAAGACCGCCTGGGCTACAGCCACACTTCTTGTCCACCCGAAACACGCGGCTACGACAAGTATCACCGTCGACGCTTCGCCGACAGCTATCGGCGCATCGCTGGACCAGTACACAGACAGAAACTGGCAGCCACTCGCTTTCTTCTCACGGTCACTCACGCCCGCCGAGACGAGATATAACGCCTTCGACCCGGAAGTGTTGGCTCCCTGCGAGGCAGTGCGTCATTTCTGTTACTTCCTGGAACGACGTATTTATCACGTTTACATGGACCACAGGCCGCTGACGTTCGCGTTCAGCAGCATCGTTGACAGATCCTCGCGACAGACTCGACACCTCTCGTTTATCGCCGAATTCACAACGGATGTACGGCCCGTGCCTGGCAAGGATAACGTCGTCTCAGACGCACTCCCTAGAGTGCGCATTGAAGATGACTCGCCATCTCCCACAGCCGTCACGGCTATCACAAGGGACAACCTAACTGTTCACGATCGTCGATCGGTTCACGCGGTGGCCCGAGGCAATAGCGATGACAGACGCCACGGCGCTTTCGATTGTAGGCACGGTTGTCTGCAAGCTGCCATTTATATTGGCAAGGAAAGCTATTAGATTGCGTGCGAAATCATCCAAACTTGCTAAAGCGAATGGAAAAGCCCAGGGCAAGTCATCGCGTCGTTCGCGGTCAGCCTCAGCCTCTGGTCTGAGTCACGAAGATGGAGGATTGTATTTACGATCTTATTAGTCATTGCTACTGGGGTGTTGATGTTCGCACCCCCGTGCCGTACGTTCGCACCCCCGTGCCGTACGTTCGCACCCCCGTGCCGTACGTTCGCACCCCCGTGCCGTACGTTCGCACCCCCGTGCCGTACGTTCGCACCCCGTGCCGTACGTTCGCACCCCGTGCCGTACGTTCGCACCCCCGTGCCGTACGTTCGCACCCCCGTGCCGTACGTTCGCACCCCCGTGCCGTACGGCATGTGAAGGTTCGTCGTCAACCCGACTGCCTTTGACCACGACAAAGTAAGACTACATTTGTCCGTGTTTCGTTTTTATAGAAATCTGTCATTTGATTTGTCGATTAGAACTGATGTCTAGTTTCACGAGTCAGCACCCCCTCGGCTTTCGTTGGGTAGACTAGCTCTTTTTAGAACTATTAACACGTCATAAGTTAAAATCCTCCACCCAAATCAGTATGATTTCAGAGCTGAATATTCTACCGAACTGGCAATATCTGAATTAGTTGACAGAATATACTTAAATCTTGACAAAAAAAGTTTACCACTGGCAATATTTCTAGATCTGTCAAAGGCTTTTGACACAATCGATCATAAAATCCTTATCAACAAACTCAAACATTATGGCATACAAAATACTGAACTAGAATGGTTTAAAAGCTATCTACTGCACAGACAGCAATACGTGGAATTCAGCAACATAAAATCACCCTTGGAAACGATTACTACTGGAGTCCCCCAAGGTTCAATTCTAGGGCCATTATTATTCCTAATATACACCAATGATCTAGCAACAGCAAGCACCAATTTCTGTCCAATCATGTATGCAGATGATACCACCCTGCTGAGCACACTAAATACATTTACAAATGATCAAACGAATGAATTGGCTACATCCAACAACATCAATTCAGAATTGATTAGAATAACAGACTGGTTAGCAGTAAATAAACTGTCCCTGAATGCTGCAAAAACAAAAATGATGATTTTTCACCATAAACAGAGAAAATTAAAGAACCACGAAGTACCTAACATTAAAATAAATAATACACCGGTTGAACGGGTGACACAATTTAAATTTCTTGGAGTCATAATAGACTCCAACTTAACATGGTCTCCTCATCAAAACTTCATCGCCAGCAAACTATCAAGGATATGTGGAATTCTCTCTAGATTAAAACACTACATACCAATACACATCCTAAAGATAATATATTCTTCGCTATTTATGTCACACCTGCGCTATGGTATATTAGCATGGGGCGGACAAATAAACAAACGAATAAACAAACTACAAAAGCAAGCAATTAGATCTATATCAAACAGTAAATATAATTCACACAGTACACCTTTATTCAAAGAACTAGAACTGTTAAAAGCAGATGACCTCTTTAAGCTGTCATGCATGACATTTTTCTACAGATACAAAAATGGAACCATTCCAGAATATTTTGAAGACATGTTCACTGGTAATGAAAATGTATCATCTAGACCAAAAAGACAAAGAAAGGCACCACAACGCTTTACCGATATAATAAATAATTTTCCCCCAAACTATGATTTTAACATCCAAATTAAACAAACTAATACAATATACTGCCGCCTTTGTATCAGACATACAATACCAAAATTACTTCAAGAAAACTTTCTTCCACAAATTGCCATGGAGAAAATTAACACCCATTCGTATCAAGGCTTTGTGAATTACTCCAAAAAATATATCATAAGTAAATATGACTTGGAATGTAATATTAGTAACTGCTACATCTGCAAAAAGAATATGCCAGCTGAAGCCTAGAAATGTATGGTATGCCTTCGTCATCATTATCATGTTATCATGATAAACTGCATTACTTAATAATTCATAGCTCTGTAATATAATATTATACTGAATATTCATTCAGTAATATTATCACTACAATTTTTTTATTATTATCAAAACAGCTGGTTTTTGAGTTCCTCACAATATAATTTGTAACTAATAAATTTGGAACTAATGTATTATTTTTAGTGTCAAGATTTTAATTGTATTTTTACAAGAATAATGTATTTATCCTTTCTGTATTATTTAACTTCTCTGTAATTATTATAGGATAATATTGATAACTATATTCGATTCACATTTTATTCACATTTATACATACGAAAAAAAAAAAGTATTCACATTATTTGCACTATATGTATTTTTTCTAGTATTATTAGCACTGTTATATTTGTAGGCAAAGTTAGCAACTCCACATCTATTTGTATATGTACTCTAGTCAAACAGCAGTAATAATGATTACTGCACCATACGTAGTCATAGGGAGGCTTGTACGATAGCGATCTCTCAGGTCTTAGTGCAGGCCTCCCTGGATCATCAAAACTATGTAAAATATGTACAAACTGTTATTTTGACTCTGTATGTATGATCTAAACAAATAAACTTCACTTCACTTCACTTCACTACTGATACAATTAAACTCATCATTTATTTTGTTAAGAAACTTCTTAAACAATTTTTTTATATCTAATTTGTGTCTAGATTAATCTGTGTAAAACTGGACAGAACAAAACAATATGGAACTCAATAGCAACACATTTGAGTGTATGCGATATGGATCCAATACAACACTCCAGGCACTCACAGACTATACAACAGACACTGGTAGAATGATACAAGAAAAGGACAGTGTGAAAGACTTAATTGGGTGTCACCATGACTACTGGTGGCACCTTCAAGAAGCACATCCAGCATGCAGTCTCTGAAGCCAAGAGGCAGTCTCTGAAGCCAAGAGGCAGCGTGGGTGGATACTGAGAACATTTGGTACTAGACAAGTATTCCTCATGCTCACTCTATAGAAGTCACTTGTACAGTGTAAGCTGGATTACTGTAGTCAGCTGTGGTGTCCCACAGAGACTGCAGATATCCAAACAGTCGATATGGTTCAGAGGTTATTTCTACAGAAATTGCCAGGAATGAGCCAACTGTTATACTGGGACAACTAAACCACTTCCAACGTTATCCCCAGAAGAGACTCAGAGAGCAGATGGGCTCACTAGTAGAATCATAGCTAAGTGGCACATCAGACGAGGCCGGGAATGCATAATGCCCAAGTGTGCATCCCTGTAACTCAAGTGGGCATCCCTGTAACTCAAGTGGGCATCTCTGTAACACAAGTGTGCATCCCTGTAACTCAAGTGTTCACCCCTGTAACTCAAGTGGGCATCCCTGTAACTCAAGTGGGCATCCCTGTAACTCAAGTGTGCATCCCTGTAACTCAAGTGGGCATCCCTGTAACTCAAGTGGGCATCCCTGTAACTCAAGTGGGCATCCCTGTAACTCAAGTGGGCATCCCTGTAACTCAAGTGTGCATCTCTGTAACTCAAGTGGGCATCCCTGTAACTCAAGTGGGCATCCCTGTAACTCAAGTGGGCATCCCTGTAACTCAAGTGTGCATCTCTGTAACTCAAGTGGGCATCCTTGTAACTCAAGTGGGCATCCCTGTAACTCAAGTGTGCATCCCTGTAACTCAAGTGTGCATCTCTGTAACTCAAGTGGGCATCCCTGTAACTCAAGTGGGCATCCCTGTAACTCAAGTGTGCATCCCTGTAACTACAATGTGCATCTCTGTAACTCAAGTGGGCATCTCTGTAACTCAAGTGGGCATCCCTGTAACTCAAGTGGACATCCCTGTAACTCAAGTGTGCATCCCTGTAACTCAAGTGGGCATCTCTGTAACTCAAGTGGGCATCTCTGTAACTCAAGTGGGCATCCCTGTAACTCAAGTGGGCATCTCTGTAACTCAAGTGGGCATCTCTGTAACTCAAGTGGGCATCCCTGTAACTCAAGTGGGCATCCCTGTAACTCAAGTGGGCATCCCTGTAACTCAAGTGTGCATCTCTGTAACTCAAGTGGGCATCCTTGTAATTCAAGTGGGCATCCCTGTAACTCAAGTGTGCATCCCTGTAACTCAAGTGTGCATCTCTGTAACTCAAGTGGACATCCCTGTAACTCAAGTGGGCATCCCTGTAACTCAAGTGTGCATCCCTGTAACTACAATGTGCATCTCTGTAACTCAAGTGGGCATCTCTGTAACTCAAGTGTGCATCCCTGTAACTCAAGTGGACATCCCTGTAACTCAAGTGTGCATCCCTGTAACTCAAGTGGGCATCTCTGTAACTCAAGTGGGCATCTCTGTAACTCAAGTGGGCATCCCTGTAACTCAAGTGGGCATCTCTGTAACTCAAGTGGGCATCCCTGTAACTCAAGTGTACATCGCTGTAACTCAAGTGGGCATCCATGTAACTCAAGTGGGCATCTCTGTAACTCAAATGTACATCCCTGTAACTCAAGTGGGCATCTCTGTAACTCAAGTGGGCATCTCTGTAACTCAAGTGGGCATCCCTGTAACTCAAGTGGGCATCTCTGTAACTCAAGTGTGCATCTCTGTAACTCAAGTGTGCATCCCTGTAACTCAAGTGGGCATCTCTGTAACTCAAGTGGGCATCCCTGTTACTCAAGTGTGCATCCCTGTTACTCAAGTGGGCATCTCTGTAACTCAAGTGTGCATCCCTGTAACTCAAGTGGGCATCTCTGTAACTCAAGTGGGCATCCCTGTAACTCAAGTGGGCATCCCTGTAACTCAAGTGGGCATCCCTGTAACTCAAGTGTGCATCCCTGTAACTCAAGTGTACATCTCTGTAACTCAAGTGGGCATCTCTGTAACTCAAGTGGGCATCTCTGTAACTCAAGTGGGCATCCCTGTAACTACAATGTGCATCTCTGTAACTCAAGTGGGCATCTCTGTAACTCAAGTGGGCATCTCTGTAACTCAAGTGGGCATCTATGTAACTCAAGTGGGCATCCCTGTAACTTAAGTGGGCATCCCTGTAACTCAAGTGGGCATCCCTGTAACTCAAGTGGGCATCTCTGTAACTCAAGTGGGCATCCCTGTAACTCAAGTGGGCATCCCTGTTACTCAAGTGTACATCTCTGTAACTCAAGTGGGCATCCCTGTTACTCAAGTGTGCATCCCTGTAACTCAAGTGGGCATCTCTGTAACTCAAGTGGGCATCCCTGTAACTCAAGTGGGCATCCCTGTTACTCAAGTGTACATCTCTGTAACTCAAGTGGGCATCCCTGTTACTCAAGTGTACATCCCTGCAACTCAAGTGTGCATCTCTGTAACTCAAGTGGGCATCTCTGTAACTCAAGTGGGCATCTCTGTAACTCAAGTGGGCATCTATGTAACTCAAGTGGGCATCTCTGTAACTCAAGTGGGCATCTCTGTAACTCAAGTGTGCATCTCTGTAACTCAAGTGGGCATCTCTGTAACTCAAGTGGGCATCTCTGTAACTCAAGTGGGCATCCCTGTAACTCAAGTGTACATCTCTGTAACTCAAGTGGGCATCCCTGTAACTCAAGTGTGCATCCCTGTTACTCTAGTGTACATCTCTGTAACTCAAGTGGGCATCTCTGTAACTCAAGTGGGCATCTCTGTAACTCAAGTGGGCATCTCTGTAACTCAAGTGGGCATCTCTGTAACTCAAGTGTACATCTCTGTAACTCAAGTGGGCATCTCTGTAACTCAAGTGGGCATCTCTGTTACTCAAGTGGGCATCCCTGTAACTCAAGTGGGCATCCCTGTAACTCAAGTGTGCATCTCTGTAACCCAAGTGTGCATCCCTGTAACTCAAGTGTGCATCCCTGTTACTCAAGTGGACATCTCTGTTACTCAAGTGTGCATCCCTGTTACTCAAGTGGGCATCCCTGTAACTCAAGTGGGCATCCCTGTAACTCAAGTGTGCATCTCTGTAACCCAAGTGGGCATCCCTGTAACTCAAGTGTGCATCCCTGTTACTCAAGTGTGCATCCCTGTTACTCAAGTGGGCATCCCTGTAACTCAAGTGGGCATCCCTGTAACTCAAGTGTGCATCCCTGTTACTCAAGTGTGCATCCCTGTTACTCAAGTGGGCATCCCTGTAACTCAAGTGGGCATCCCTGTAACTCAAGTGGGCATCCCTGTAACTCAAGTGTGCATCTCTGTAACCCAAGTGGGCATCCCTGTAACTCAAGTGTGCATCCCTGTTACTCAAGTGTGCATCCCTGTTACTCAAGTGTGCATCCCTGTTACTCAAGTGTGCATCCCTGTTACTCAAGTGGGCATCCCTGTAACTCAAGTGGGCATCCCTGTAACTCAAGTGTGCATCCCTGTTACTCAAGTGTGCATCCCTGTTACTCAAGTGTGCATCCCTGTTACTCAAGTGGGCATCCCTGTAACTCAAGTGGGCATCCCTGTAACTCAAGTGGGCATCCCTGTAACTCAAGTGTGCATCTCTGTAACCCAAGTGTGCATCCCTGTAACTCAAGTGTGCATCCCTGTTACTCAAGTGTGCATCCCTGTTACTCAAGTGGGCATCCCTGAAACTCAAGTGGGCATCCCTGTAACTCAAGTGGGCATCCCTGTAACTCAAGTGTGCATCTCTGTAACCCAAGTGTGCATCCCTGTAACTCAAGTGTGCATCCCTGTTACTCAAGTGTGCATCCCTGTTACTCAAGTGGGCATCCCTGTAACTCAAGTGGGCATCCCTGTAACTCAAGTGTGCATCCCTGTTACTCAAGTGTGCATCCCTGTTACTCAAGTGTGCATCCCTGTTACTCAAGTGGGCATCCCTGTAACTCAAGTGGGCATCCCTGTAACTCAAGTGGGCATCCCTGTAACTCAAGTGTGCATCTCTGTAACCCAAGTGTGCATCCCTGTAACTCAAGTGTGCATCCCTGTTACTCAAGTATGCATCCCTGTAACTCAAGTGTGCATCCCTGTTACTCAAGTGTACATCTCTGTAACTCAAGTGGGCATCCCTGTAACTCAAGTGTTCATCGCTGTAACTCAAGTGGACATCCCTGTAACTCAAGTAGGCATCCCTGTAACTCAAGTGGGCATCCCCGTAACTCAAGTGGGCATCCCTGTAACTCAAGTGGGCATCCCTGTAACTCAAGTGTTCATCCCTGTAACTCAAGTGGACATCTCTGTAACTCAAGTGGGCATCTCTGTAACTCAAGTGGGCATCTCTGTAACTCAAGTGGGCATCCCTGTAACTCAAGTGGGCATCCCTGTAACTCAAGTGGGCATCCCCGTAACTCAAGTGGGCATCCCTGTAACTCAAGTGGGCATCTCTGTAACTCAAGTGGGCATCCCTGTAACTCAAGTGGGCATCCCTGTAACTCAAGTGGGCATCCCCGTAACTCAAGTGGGCATCCCTGTAACTCAAGTGGGCATCCCTGTAACTCAAGTGGACATCTCTGTAACTCAAGTGTACATCCCTGTGACTCAAGTGGGCATCCCTGTAACTCAAGTGGGCATCCCTGTAACTCAAGTGTTCATCGCTGTAACTCAAGTGGACATCCCTGTAACTCAAGTAGGCATCCCTGTAACTCAAGTGGGCATCCCCGTAACTCAAGTGGGCATCCCTGTAACTCAAGTGGGCATCCCTGTAACTCAAGTGTTCATCCCTGTAACTCAAGTGGACATCTCTGTAACTCAAGTGTTCACCCCTGTAACTCAAGTGGGCATCCATGTAACTCAAGTGGGCATCCCTGTAACTCAAGTGTGCATCCCTGTAACTCAAGTGGGCATCCCTGTAACTCAAGTGGGCATCTCTGTAACTCAAGTGGGCATCCCTGTAACTCAAGTGTACATCCCTGTAACTCAAGTGCACATCCCCGTAACTCAAGTGGGCATCCCCGTAACTCAAGTGGGCATCCCTGTAACTCAAGTGGGCATCCCTGTAACTCAAGTGGGCATCCCTGCAACTCAAGTGGGCATCCCTGTAACTCAAGTGGGCATCCCCGTAACTCAAGTGGGCATCCCTGTAACTCAAGTGGGCATCCCTGTAACTCAAGTGGGCATCCCTGCAACTCAACTGGGCATCCCTGTAACTCAAATGCATTCTTTGTCGTTCAAAATACGCACACCTCGCCCTGGTTAATACCGCATCCACGCTGATGGCAGTCTACGTTAAACAGGGCATCTGTCCATACCTCCGTGTGCCGTACCCAGCGACCGCGCCTGTATGTGTGCGTGGTCAACGGTGACCACACAGTAAACACGCTGATGTCTGTTGATCAACACATCCGACCAGCCAACAGCCTTGACCTTTTAAAGCAGTGCAACATCGCTCGAGAAATCCACACGGGGAAGAAAGCTACTAACAGACATGTTAAGATCAGATACCTACAACTACGTGTAACAACAGACAATCGCACAGCTGTAACGATGATGTCAACGTCACAGCATGACACACATATACTAGTGTAGAGCGGGGGTTGACTGCAGTATTGAAATATAACGTGATCGCCCGCGTGACAAAATACCACATAACTCTGAGGAGTGTGGAAGTTAACGCTGTCTAGCATTACAAGCGTGAAAGGGCTGTATGTATGTATGTATGTATGTATGTATGTATGTATGTATGTATGTATGTATGTATGTATGTATGTATGTATGTTTGTGTGTGTGTGTGTGTGTGTGTGTGTGTGTGTGTGTGTGTGTGTGTGTGTGTGTGTGTGTGTGTGTGTGTGTGTGTGTGTGTGTGTGTGTGTGTGTGTGTGTGTGTGTGTGTGTGTGTGTGTGTGTGTGTGTGTGTGTATATGATTTCTGAATAGCCCACGTAATCTGGGTAATCTAGACGTTCAATTTAATGTACACCGGCTTAAACTTGTGCTCACGGGTAGACGAGCTCACTGCGTTAGGGGCGTTCACAATTGTCGATATTTACCTTACCTTTATATTTAAATTCACAACTTCGTAGAAAACAATTATCAATTTGACATGATGGAGTTGTTAGAAAAAAAAAACAAAGTTTCAATGTAATTATCGAAGATAAATGTTTGTAAACATATATTATGATGGCTATTATCGTGTGTCATACACATGTCATACACATGTCATACACATGTCATACACATGTCATACACACGGGCACGGACCACAGTCAGAATCCGTCCGCCATTACAACGATAAAGAGTCCCAAGGAAAAAATTAATTGTGCAGTTAGGGTTTATTTGTGAGAGCAGAAATTGTGTGGATTAGTGAGTGGAAGTGATGATTTTGTGCACAGTAGCATTTAAGTTTTGAAATGATGCCATTTGTCAGTTGGTATACCAGTTGCGTAAGGACACAGTGGCCATCAGGCAGGGTGTACTCATATTTTGGAAACCGGGGAATTTCATGGCAGAAATGCAGGGGTGTCATGCATTGAAGCAATTTATGCGAAAAGGCGGTATGTCATTTTCACGAATTTCACACACCAGGTGTCTTAGTGGGTCTGTCATTTGCTGTGAATTTAAAAAAAAAAGTAGGATAAATTTTCAATGTAGGCGCAAGAACGTTATAATGGTCGTCTATGGGAAATGTGACTGTGGTCCGTGCCCACATGCACTGTGTCGTGACATCGTCAAATCAATATGTTTCAAAAACTGGAAAATTATCAACACTTTCAAGGACTAAGTCAGGGTGGGGACGTAGACCTGGTAACTAGTAAACGTTGCACGAATAGATAAATGGCGACAACTGTGAACGGTCCCTTGGTGACCAATGACTGTCTCCTGGTCCTTCGGCTGTGAATGATCCCTTGGTGTCCAATGACTGTCTCCGGGTCCTTCAGCTGTGTGTCGTGTTTTCTTTCAATGTGACACTGCTCTACGACTGCGTCAATTCAACAGCGACAGGGCCCGTGGCTTGTCTCAGGTGTACGTGTAAACAGTCAACGGCTGATCTTACCTGTAGTTTGTGGGCACGGCTGACTACACAGCGGCAATCACAACTACTGGTACGAACGCGTGCTTGGTTGATTCCAGGCGTCAGGTAGACCTATGGCTACGGCGCCTTCTATGGCCAGCATTGGCAGTTGTTCGACAGTAGGCAAATACCCCTTCTGCGTGCTAAATAAGCATATAGGAAATACATGTCATGATGCCATAGGCATAGCTGGTGTTTTTTTTTCTAGAAAGGGAGGCGTTTCAGTTTTAAAGCTGTCATTCCAATATGTAGAGGAGAACAATACAAAAAGGAAGCTTTTAGTAAATCATCAGTAGCAGTGAGAACGATAGGAAAGAGAGTTGGTGCAACTCCACAGCCTTGAGTAATTCCTGTCTGGATAACGACAGGAAAGAGAGTTGGTGCAACTCCACAGCCTTGAGTAATTCCTGTCTGGATAACGACAGGAAAGAGAGTTGGTGCAACTCCACAGCCTTGAGTAATTCCTGTCTGGATAACGACAGGAAAGAGAGTTGGTGCAACTACACAGCCTTGAGTAATTCCTGTCTGGATAACGACAGTTTCCGTTTTGAGTTTCATTGCTGAGTCAAATTGCACGCATGTTGTAGTGTTGAATTCAAACAGTTATGACACATTTTAGCGGCAGCTAGATTTGAGGAGCAATTTCCATAGAGCGTCGCTACTGATGCAGTCAAAAGTGTTTTTGAGAACGATTAAGCCAAGCACATTACACAGAGGCCGATGTTGTGCAGTTGAAATGGACGGTAAATGTCATGTCTGTTGTACATGCCATGAAGGACCGATATGAATCCTCTTTGCGCTTCCGGGCGGGTTTCCTCGGTTTGGTGAACAATCGATGGAGAAGGATTCGGGTCGAACGTATTTAATTTCTACGAGGCAACGTCAACCGATGACGTCAGCAGCCACCAACCTGAGGTACTCGCGTTCAGTGCACTGGTCGCAGTAAAACTCAGCCTCCGCCCATGACCATGATGCGGCGATTAGTGTTAAGGTCTGTTATTTACGCTTTTAAGTACTTTATTTAGTCATGATATTGCGACCAAATGTCGATTCCTGCACCGAATGACCATGTGTCGTGTGACGTGTTGTGTGACATGTCGTGTGACCAAGTTCTACGGCATTACCATAGAGTTTCGTTTAGATATTCGCTATATAATATACATTATTCTTGAATTCTATACACGTATGTACTTCATGTGACTACATGAAGTACATACGTTTATAGGACTAAAGAATAAATTATAGCGTGTTTTGTTGTGATTACTATAATAAAATTGTGAGGAAAAAATGTCGTGTGGCAAAATATCGTGTGGCTAAATGTCGTAGATCCGGTTCGGGAAGTAGTGAACGGATGTGATACGCAAGCAGGCCAACAGCTTGCTACACACATCAAGATGTGATACGCAAGCAGGCTGACAGCTGGCTACACACATCAAGATGTGATACGCAAGCAGGCTGACAGCTGGCTACACACATCAAGATGTGATACGCAAGCAGGCTGACAGCTGGCTACACACACATCAAGATGTGATACGCAAGCAGGCTGACGGCTGGCTACACACATCAAGATGTGATACGCAAGCAGGCTGACGGCTGGCTACACACATCAAGATGTGATACGCAAGCAGGCTGACGGCTGGCTACACACATCAAGATGTGATACGCAAGCAGGCTGACGGCTGGCTACACACATCAAGATGTGATACGCAAGCAGGCTGACGGCTGGCTACACACATCAAGATGTGATACGCAAGCAGGCTGACGGCTGGCTACACACATCAAGATGTGATACGCAAGCAGGCTGACGGCTGGCTACACACATCAAGATGTGATACGCAAGCAGGCTGACGGCTGGCTACACACATCAAGATGTGATACGCAAGCAGGCTGACGGCTGGCTACACACATCAAGATGTGATACGCAAGCAGGCTGACGGCTGGCTACACACATCAAGATGTGATACGCAAGCAGGCTGACGGCTGGCTACACACATCAAGATGTGATACGCAAGCAGGCTGACGGCTGGCTACACACATCAAGATGTGATACGCAAGCAGGTTGACAGCTGGCTACACACATCAAGATGCAGATAGCCGAACACTTATATGTGCTCTTCCTCCTTGTTCCCTGCTGTACAGGGGTGAGGGTCAGGTAAAGTATTGTCGAGCCACTCTTTCTGTTCTTTCTGTGGCATGATCTATTGTAATAATACGGGGGAGAATAGCGGTTGATCAGCCGAGTGGAGTCGGTAGAAGGGGCAACAGATGAGTATCACAGAGAATTTCCGGATCTCTTCAACGGCCTCGGCAAGATGGAAGGGCCGTACACGATCACACTGAAGGAGAACGCGCAGCCTTTCGCCGTCAATGTGCCGAGACGTGTGGCCCTACCATTGATGGAGAAAACGAAAACAGAACTGAAGAGGATGGAAGCTTCGGACGCCAATACCGACGATACCAGCCTTACTAGAACCACAGTGGTCGCATCTACGAGGAGCGAGGAAGTCGCGGCTTGAGATAAAGAATCGACAGAAAACGTTATTCGACAAGCGCCATCGAGCAGTCCACTTGAGACGACTGATGCCGGGAGAGCATGTGTGGGTCACTGACATGGACCGGCGAGGCACCGTGCTAAAAGAGGTCGGCTCACAGTCGCCCCGGTCGTACATCGTGAGGACACACCAAGGCGACGTTCGACGCAATCGACGTCACCTGAATCCTACTCCGACTGCGCCGCCGTATGACACGGCGACACTGGAGGATATCGAAATCCCCGATGATGAGGACGGAGAAGATGGCGACCCGGGCGAAGCCGCAGCACAGCCAGATCGACCAATGGCAGACGTAGCCCCGAGACGGAATCCTGCAAGAGAGAGGAAGCTGCCGTCCAACCTGAGCGATTACGATGTCGCTGTGTAACCTGGTCATGTGCTGGTAACCTCTGACCAAATATGAGAAAGGAGGATGTGGCATGATCTATTGTAATAATACGGGGGAGAATATCTCGGGGAGAGACACCCTCATGGCGAGGTGAATAAAGTACCGGTTGACTTACGAACTTGTATTGTATGCCGTATTGTATGCTAACCAGATAACACTACACTTTCTTTCCATAGTTTTCTATCGACCGCCTCCTCTCTTCATCTTCCAACCTCCCCTTTGGAATCCACGTCTCAAATAGTTATTTTACTCACCCCTTCAATCGTCCCAATCTTGCGGTGGTTTGTGCGCATGCGTTCTGGATAGTTTATGTAATAATTGATAGGTTTTGCCAAGTAACCATGTGAGTGCACCGTGGCGTACGTAGGGTCTCGCACAAGGGGGGAAGGGGGTAAGTAAACTTAGTCACCCACTAGTGGCCTAGATAGGATCTAGCAAGCTGTTGGCCTGCTTGCGTATCACATCCGTTCACTACTTCCCGAACCGGATCTACGACATTTAGCCACACGATATTTTGCCACACGACATTTTCTATGGCTATGCGCAGGGGGAACTGACAGAGAAAACTCAAAGGAGTACTACATATAAAAAACAAAGGGGGTAAGTAAACTTAGTCACCCACTAGTGGCCTAGGTAGGATCTCGCACAAGGGGAGGGAAAAGGGGGTAAGTAAACTTAGTCACACACTAGTGGCGTATGAAGGATCTCGCACAAGGGGAGGGCAAAGGGGGTAAGTAAACTTAGTCACCCACTAGTGGCGTAGGTAGGATCTCGCACAAGGGGAGGGCAAAGGGGGTAAGTAAACTTAGTCACCCACTAGTGGCCTAGGTAGGATCTCGCACAAGGGGAGGGCAAAGGGGGTAAGTAAACTTAGTCACCCACTAGTGGCCTAGGTAGGATCTCGCACAAGGGGAGGGCAAAGGGAGTAAGTAAACTTAGTCACCCACTAGTGGCCTAGGTAGGATCTCGCACAAGGGGAGGGCAAACGGGGTAAGTAAACTTAGTCACCCACTAGTGGCCTAGATAGGATCTCGCACAAGGGGAGGGCAAAGGGGGTAAGTAAACTTAGTCACCCACTAGTGGCGTATGAAGGATCTCGCACAAGGGGAGGGCAAAGGGGGTAAGTAAACTTAGTCACCCACTAGTAGCCTAGATAGGATCTCGAACAAGGGGAGGGCAAAGGGGGTAAGTAAACTTAGTCACCCACTAGTGGCCTAGGTAGGATCTCGCACAAGGGGAGGGCAAAGGGGGTAAGTAAACTTAGTCACCCACTAGTGGCCTAGGTAGGATCTCGCACAAGGGGAGGGCAAAGGGAGTAAGTAAACTTAGTCACCCACTAGTGGCCTAGGTAGGATCTCGCACAAGGGGAGGGCAAAGGGGGTAAGTAAACTTAGTCACCCACTAGTGGCGTATGAAGGATCTCGCACAAGGGGAGGGCAAAGGGGGTAAGTAAACTTAGTCACCCACTAGTGGCCTATGTAAAATCTCGCAAAAGGAGAGGGCAAGCAAACTTAGTCACCCACTAGTTTGCCCTGTAGTGGTACAACAACAAACAATATATAGCAACCATGGGCGTGTTCATTACATTGGGGTGATTTGTGCAATTTGTAAATAATTACACATTTTGTGTGTAGAGTGTCCAACTCTTTCTCTGTTCTGTCATTACGTACGTGTCAATCACATTCCGCGAGCGAACAATCTCCGCCCATTTATGTTAATTGACCGGAGCCGAGATAGGGAAAGTTACGGGGCCAGCCCAGGTCAGCAATACGCTGTTTCGACACTTATACAATTGATTTGCTTCCCTGGTGTGGTCACTCCCCGTGGTCACTGATAACCATCTACGACAGTAAATCAATCACTGACCAATGACTTTGTGCCTTCTCGGTTACTATGCGGTGATCCACGGCTAGCAGAACACACTGGGTAAATGACGTCACAACGAAACTTCTGCAGTAGCCGCCATTCACCCAATCACGTCTTGTTACCGGGATCAAACATTATTTGTTTTATTACATGCACATGACAATTTTTTTTTACAAAATTACATGCACATGACAAATTGCTATATAGGTGTGCAACATGTAAAATGACAACCACCTGTCGACCTTACATTAAACAAGGATGTCAGTTACATATACATATAATCGTGTGAGAATGCTCAGACATACGCATACGCACGCGCGCGTGCGCACGCACGCACGCACGCACAGACACACACACGCTCGCTCGCTCTGACGCACGCGCGCACGCACGCACGCACACACACTATCCAGTACGTACCTACACACTCAGAGAAAGTCTTATTATACTGTTGTTTTTTCTTGGAATAATTTAATTGGTTTTAATTACTGATTAAGTGTAATTTTAGTTTATAAGGTGGCTCCTCGATAGCGACAATGAAAGTCTAAGAGGAGTCCCCCGACCCTATTATTTTTATTTACATTTACATATACCATGTTTATTATATGTTTGTACAGTTATACTATACTATGTAAAATGATTAGTTAACATGGATATATGTGTCACTTTAAATATCTGACGGATTAAATAAAAAATCTTCTTCCTTTGATGAGATGTCCACGGACAAACTGTCAGTGGACAAATGATCCTGGATGAAATGTCTGTCTGTTGTGACAGGCCTTAGACGTACGTTTCAAACAGACTGCCATGAACGAGGTGGATCTAGCTCCGCCGTTTGTTGCAATAATTTTTACGACAGAAAAATTTATAAACCGACGAATACGGCGAAGTTGACGAATGTGATAAAAGCAGTAACAACAAGTTTGTGAAATATGCTGTCTAAAATTAACATTATTATCAAAGGTGACTCCTAAGTTCCGTGCTGAGACGGCCGGTGTGAAACTCTGAATCTGTTAAATGTTTCCAACCCCCCCCACACATACACACACACACACACACACACACACACACACACACACACACACACACACACACACACACACACACACACACACACACACACACACACACACACACACACACACACACACACACACACACACACACACACACACACACACACACACACACACACACACACACACACACACACACACACACACACACATACACACACACCACCAATGCATCGTGTGCATTCTCGGGAGAGGAGAACGTCGGGAGAGGAGAACGCCGGGAGAGGAGAACGCCGGGGGAGGAGAACGCCGGGAGAGGAGAACGCCGGGAGAGGAGAACGCCGGGAGAGGAGAACGCCGGGAGAGGAGAACGCCGGGGGAGGAGAACGCCGGGAGAGGAGAACGCCGGGAGAGGAGAACGCCGGGAGAGGAGAACGCCGGGAGAGGAGAACGCCGGGAGAGGAGATCCTGAGAGAAGAACCGGAATGCACCTCTAAGGCGAGTTGGTGTCAAATTGAATATCCAACAGACTGCTCCTGTGACAAAGGTAAAAGTCCCAGTAATCGGCCCAGGTAACGCTCTGGAGAGGATTCTCAAGTTTAGCTGCAGAATGTGTTGACACACACAAATTACTGCATTCTTTGCTGTTCAAAATACGCACACATCGCTGATATGCAGTCTACGTTGAACACTGTATCTGCCCTATCTTCCCATACCTCCGTGTGCCGTACCCCGCGGCCGCACCTGTATGTGTGCGTGGTCAACCGTGACCACAATGTAAACATAGCATCAGCTGGTATCTGTTGATCAACACATCCGGCCAGCCAGCAGCCTTGACCTTGTTGATGCACTCAACCGTGAAGCAGTGTGATATGGCTTGAGACATCCACACGGGGAGGGGGGGCAGCTACTAACAGACATGTTCAAACTAGACACCTACAACTACGTGTAACTACAGACTATCGCATAGCTGTAATGACGATGTCAACTTCACAACACGACACACGTACCTAGTGTAGAGCCGCACCTTCACTGCAGTGTTGAAATCGAACGTGATCGCCCGCGTCACAAAATATCACAGAACTCTGATGAGTTTGAAAGCTAATGTTGCATAAGATTACAATACTGACAGGGCTACATTGCGTCAGACGACACCGTATCCTCGCCAGATCACTTCTCTGACAGAGTGACAGGGCTACATTGCGTCAGACGACACCGTATCCTCACCAGATCACTTCTCCGACAGACTGACAGGGCTACATTGCGTCAGACGACACCGTATCCTCGCCAGATCACTTCTCCGACAGACTGACAGGGCTACATTGCGTCAGACGACACCGTATCCTCGCCAGATCACTTCTCCGACAGACTGACAGGGCTACATTGCGTCAGACGACACCGTATCCTCGCCATATCACTTCTCTGACAGAGTGACAGGGCTACATTGCGTCAGACGACACCGTATCCTCACCAGATCACTTCTCCGACAGACTGACAGGGCTACATTGCGTCAGACGACACCGTATCCTCGCCAGATCACTTCTCCGACAGACTGACAGGGCTACATTGCGTCAGACGACACCGTATCCTCGCCAGATCACTTCTCCGACAGACTGACAGGGCT
This sequence comes from Lamellibrachia columna, assembly GCA_963662155.1. Taxonomy (NCBI): domain Eukaryota; kingdom Metazoa; phylum Annelida; class Polychaeta; order Sabellida; family Siboglinidae; genus Lamellibrachia; species Lamellibrachia columna. The sequence goes on from OY759275.1 coordinate 2,120,604, forward strand.
ACATTGCGTCAGACGACACCGTATCCTCGCCATATCACTTCTCCGACAGACTGACAGGGCTACATTGCGTCAGACGACACCGTATCCTCGCCAGATCACTTCTCCGACAGACTGACAGGGCTACATTGCGTCAGACGACACCGTATCCTCGCCAGATCACTTCTCCGACAGACTGACAGGGCTACATTGCGTCAGACGACACCGTATTCTCGCCAGATTACTTCTCCGACAGGACGACCTGCTCGAGTACAGAAGCGGGGAATAGGACGGAGGAATGCCAGGGGTAACACGCAGGGACTGATTCAGGAGTTAGCCATCCAGGACGGGTTTGGGTGAAATCTCTGTTGCTGGAATAGGGCATCATATTTGTTCTCAATTCTTGAAATATTTATACCCACATTCGCCGTGTTACTGTTGCATAGTTCAGTTTCAGCATTTAAGCTTCACTGGGGGACAGATGATAAGCATGATATTGTACAGGGTGGTCCAAGACATAGGGGCCCTTGTACCTTGCGAGGATAAACATGTTTGTTTTGTGCAGCACTCAACCTGCCTCTCGAAACGTTTACGCTAATTTCTGAATAACACTTTTTGTTGGAAAATTTACGTAATCAGGGAATTTATCGATAAACATGTTTTACAATTTTTTTTAAAGAGTTTTTTAAGTATACTTCAATGAGGAGTAGGGGAAGGCAGTGTTAGTTGAGTCACTGGGTTATTTGAGCCACCCATGTTTCCTAGGAAACTACAGCAGCGACAGTTACATGGTACCATCCAGTGATTGAACGTGTTATTAAAACACGAATGACGTATAATAGGTTACATTTATCACAACAGTCAGACGTTATTGTTTGTGCTCTGACGCGTGGTTTAACTAATCACAGAGAAGAAGAGTATCTACATCACTTCGTGCATTAATGAGAAGTTAATTAAATACGCTTAATTGTCTAAACAGGGCTAGTTGAGTCACCCAAGGCCCAAGGGAGGATTAGTTGAGTCACCCAAGGCCCAAGGGAGCATTAGTTGAGTCACCCAAGGCCCAAGGGAGGATTAGTTGAGTCATCCAAGGCCCAAGGGAGCATTAGTTGAGTCACCCAAGGCCCAAGGGAGCATTAGTTGAGCAGCGGTTAAAGATCGAATATGAGTGTTCTTTACCCCAAAACACATCAAGGAATTCGTTTTTCCGAACACATTGGTACATCGGATAGCTACAAGACAACACATTAGTAGTTAGCTACACTGGTTGCAATTGGCCAATAAGTCTACATTAATTAAGTGTGTCAACTTATTAATTAAGTGTGTAGACTTGTCATAGACGTGTTGTACCCAATGGGTAGATGTGTTGGCTGAGTTGGTATGATTTTGTACAAGGCCTACGTTAAATATATGATTTAAAAATGAAAACATATTTGTTAGTTTTACCAACAAATCTATCTAGACTTTTGTGTAAATTTCGCACTTGTAATCATCGGTTGCCGATTCAGCAAGGTAGGTAATGCCAGGTATAATGGAAATGATAGGCAAGAGATAATTTGTACTCTATGTGATTGTAATGATATTGGGAATGAGTTTCATCATTTGTTTAAATGTACTTTTTACAAGAAGTTAGACTTAAATTTATTTCTAGATATTATTTTGTGAGGCAAAACGCTTTAAAATGGATCAGTTGACAAGCCATGCAAAACTAATTAAATTATGTAAATTCGTACAGGAAATTTTAAATAGTTTTAAGTTGTAAGTTGATCTTCCTGTGACATTTTTTTATTTTGTATTTTGGTAAACCATTTACCAATGTAATCTATAAGTATTATTGAAGCCTGGATTACATACACTTATAACCATCTCACAGTATAACAGTATGCAACATTGTGATTCTCGTGTAACCTATTGAGGTGTTTGAGAATAAAGTTTAATTGAATTGAATATATTTCAAAATAAAATTGACAGATATCTGATAAGAGCCGTATATTAAAAATGGTTGGACTCTCGGTAAACCAATGGCTTCCTTGTCCATTTGACACCCGGAACTTTTAGCTTTGGGTGGGAATCTTGTTAAATGTTGTTCAATCTTGTTTTTATTGGGTATTCCTAATATTATCCACTCCTTATTTTAAATGTGCTGACAATATTGTGAAGACAGCTGAAAGACATGCTCCATTCTAAAAAAAAATGTATGCTTTAGTTGAGAATAGTAATATTAAAATCACATTTCTTCAAGTTTGCGGTTCTTGGTGTATAACCATGAGACACAGAAGGGTTCATTCGTCGACAAGCGCTGGGCTTGTTCCCCTTACAGCACTGTACACGCGACGACATTCCTTTGACGGTGTTCAGTCATGCGAGTCCGTCATGTCAAAGTTGACAGGATAAATGTATGCAACAGCGACCACCCCAACAGGGTGAGGAAGTGGGGCTACGTAAAGGGTTTCGTTACATCGACAATAAGTGACGTCTTTCTAGGGTGTTCATTACAGAAGTCTCGGAATGTGAAATCTACCTCAACGCCAGCTGACACAGTAAGTCAATATTAATATGTGTTTATTGATTGGACAAACACTGCACCCATTGAACAGTGGGGTATACTACTGTTAGGGCGTCTGTTTCTCAACTGGCGAGACTAAGGTCACGGGGCTACGATGTATTGAACGACACATTTACAAATTACTTGTATTTACTGGTAACTAACCGTTAACACTGGCTTCTAGTTATACAAACGTAGCCAAAGTTGCGGAATACACTGGACAGACCGATAATATAAGTGTTAGCACGGTGTTAAAAATCAGTGGTTATGTCAAGCATTTAACTTTCTCAAGCTGTCATAAGAGACAAGCCGCCATTAAAGTACCGGTCACGCTTCGTTACGTGGTGACCAATGTATGTCACCTTATTAGGGTGACCCAGAAATGCAACACATACCTGTATAATTCATACGCATCCAACTATTTAGTCCCTCTATATAATTCAATTGCATTAAATCATCTGCATTTTCACCCTGAATCATTAGTAATAATTATATTAAGTGCATACAAAAACGCCATAAAACAGGACAAAGTCCATTCAGAGAAACCTAAGATATATGTTAAAATAACTAATTAAGTAAATAGGACTAATGTATTTGTTAAAATATGATGCATATTGTATATATATATTAATATATTAATTAGTTAAAACATTACAAATATTTAAACGCATACACAAACATTATTGATTTACTTACGTCATCGACTTAATCTGGAGACGAGTTCCTTCAGCGGTCTCGATTCGGTATCATCAGCAATGACGGAACTGTGGTCAAAGCTGAAGATAGCCACAATCACCAACCCAACCCTGGTGTACAAGCGAGACAGTTGAGAGGAAACACGCGGAAGCGAGCCAGGGATGAAACGACATCAATGTAGGCGATTTACGACCACGAAAAGGTGAAGCTGCTTCAACAAAGTTCTATCGCGACGTCATCACAAGCTGAGACAGCATCTGCTCTGCTCCTCAGTTCCAGCGTGGGAAGTCATCCCTGTATGGCGAACAGAGGAAACGCTTCCCCCAATGTCATCTACAAGGGGTGACATTGACCTGGACGGCCAGTGGACAACTACAGTCCAGGGAGATCGGTTCCTGCTCGGCGAGGAAGGCGATGTCATCTACAAGGGGTGACATTGACCTGGACGGCCAGTGGACAACTACAGTCCAGGGAGATCGGTTCCTGCTCGGCGAGGAAGGCGATGTCATCTACAAGGGGTGACATTGACCTGGACGGCCAGTGGACAACTACAGTCCAGGGAGATCGGTTCCTGCTCGGCGAGGATGGCGATGTCATCTACAAGGGGTGACATTGACCTGGACGGCCAGTGGACAACTACAGTCCAGGGAGATCGGTTCCTGCTCGGCGAGGATGGCGATGTCATCTACAAGGGGTGACATTGACCTGGACGGCCAGTGGACAACTACAGTCCAGGGAGATCGGTTCCTGCTCGGCGAGGATGGCGATGTCATCTACAACGGGTGACATTGATCTGGACGGCCAGTGGACAACTACAGTCCAGGGAGATCGGTTCCTGCTCGGCGGGGATGGCGATGGAGTCGACAAGATTATGGTGTTCACATCCGACTCCGCTCGGCCTGCGCTAGCGAACGCTAATACTTGTCACATGGATGACACGTTTGTACTAGCGCCAAGGTTGTTTTACCAAATTGTCACACTGCATGCGTTCGTCCTTGGAGTGACGCTGCCACTTGTTTTTTTATCCTGTCCTCGTGAAGGAAAAGTCTGCATCACTCGGATTCACCATCAGTCATCAACGCATCATGCACGACTTTGAAAAAGGTCTCATCAATGCCTACCTACACGTGTTTCCAGGCGTGATTCTCAAGGGCTGCTATTTCCACTATGATCAGTGTCTGTGGAGGAGACTTCCAAATATGGGGCTCTCCGTCAGCTACAGAGAGAATGCTGACAACAGGAATTGGTTTCGTGTGTCACTAGCAATGCCTTTGTCCCAATGTCAGTCCCGGTGTCACATGTGAAAGATGCATTCGAATGTGTGAGGAGTATAGCACCAGATGTCCCCTTCTTCAATGACTACTTCGACAGCACGTGGATGAACGGACAGTATCCTATCGAAATGTGGTTGTCTACTTCTATCATGTCTGGACTATTGTTTTCTAATGACGAGGTGGGAAAGCTAACCTAATACAGAGTAGCCGAAGTGGGAGTAGGCGAAGTTGGAGTAGGCGAAGTGGGAGTAGGCAAAGTGGGAGTAGCCGAAGTGGGAGTAGGCAAAGTGGGAGTAAGCGAAGTAGGGGTAGGCAAAGTGGGAGTAGGCGAAGTGGGAGTAGACGAAGTTGGGGTAGGCAAAGTGGGAGTAGCCGAAGTCGGAGTAGGCAAAGTGGGAGTAAGCGAAGTAGGGGTAGGCAAAGTGGGAGTAGGCGAAGTGGGAGTAGACGAAGTTGGGGTAGGCAAAGTGGGAGTAGCCGAAGTGGGAGTAGGCAAAGAGGGAGTAAGCGAAGTAGGGGTAGGCAAAGTGGGAGTAGGCGAAGTGGGAGTAGACGAAGTTGGGGTAGGCAAAGTGGGAGTAGCCGAAGTGGGAGTAGGCAAAGTGGGAGTAAGCGAAGTAGGGGTAGGCGAAATAGGAGTAGGCTAAGTGGGAGTAGGTGTAGTAGGAGTAAGCGAAGTGGGAGTAGACTAAATGGGAGTAGGCGAAGTGGGAGTAGGCAAAGTGGGGGTAGGCGAAGTGGGAGTAGGCAAAGTGGGAGTAGACTAAGTGGGAGTAGACTAAGTGGGAGTAGACTAAGTGGGAGTAGACTAAGTGGGAGTAGACTAAGTGGGAGTAGACGAAGTGTGGTATCCCGCACGTACCAATATGCTCGGTAGGAGAAGGTCACACCCGGACTGGGAGCCAGTGTCTCGGTAATGCCAAGTAGAGCCGATAAGGGTCCCAACGTTTTAGTTTGTCTTCCACCCAACTCCCCTTCACCTCGCTCGCTTACTAAGTTGTTCGTTCAGCGGTACATTTCCAGATGATTACACGCCCCCAAGATACAGACCCCCTAGATTCAACTAGATTTAACAAGATTGCCACACGTACGAAGCTACACGCTCTTGGTAGCAAATAGCCAACGAAACAGTTGTCTGGTTGAACATCCACCAATTTAATGTCGTGTGTCCCTCTCGTGTCAGATCTATATCCATTCAATATGACAATTCTGTTTCTGACCCGTTTACACTCTTGGCAAATACTCCAATTAGTGTTCGACCTCTGTGACTGACAACCACTTCCAGTCGACGCTGTTGTTTTTAGTATTTCTGCTCTCTAATTCTTCTACAAGATATATGTTTAAAGTAAGATAGTTTATCTATGTCATCATAACCAATAAATGGACGCTTCAATTTGATAGTATACAGCTATATAGAAAAACTGTCCTGACGATTGATCGAAGAGAAACTAGGGAGTGACAAATGGATGGCATTTACGCAAACTATGAACAATAACGTAGCGCCACCGACACAAATATGATAACATCTTACATAAGCTGCACTGCTACCTGCACGACGGCTTACGCCGACTTGAACAGTTGAACGTCTGTCAGTGATTTGTCCACAGGCCAGTGACTTGTCCACGGGTCAGTGAACTGACGCGGCACGCTCGTGTCTCAAGTAGGTCACTTAAACAAGCAAGTCTATGCTCAGGCGATGTTTGCGAAGTCTGTGCATATAAAGCACGGGTGACACAGGCATAACAGCTTAGGTCATTACCATAACTTACAGTCACGTTGGATATCAGGAGCGTTGCGAACAGGGGCATCCATTGACATGCACTGGTAACAGGAGCATCCATTGACATGCACTGGTAACAGGGGCATCCATTGACATGCACTGGTAACAGGAGCATCCATTGACATGCACTGGTAACAGGAGCATCCATTGACATGCACTGGTAACAGGAGCATCCATTGACATGCACTGGTAACAGACTCAATATTATTTAGGAAGCTAAAGAAGAATTTACAAAACGATCTCGACACATTAACTAAACTGTCTGAAACAACGTATGTTGTTCTTGTTTTGTCATAAATACTTGCATAGATGATACGAGGGCTTAACACACGTAGCCCCCATGCCACTAACCCCCTGGGCAACTGACACTAAAGGGGGCGGGGGGCTGTGGCACTTGTTATCCATTTGCCAACACTTCCTGGCTATCATATATCTAGTGAGCACATTCAAGGAATGGAACCGTAAACACCATCGTTTGCTTTTTAATCGTATGATTTGTAGTCTCAAATAGAAATGAATGTGCTAATAAATTGTCATTATGTTCTGATGAGCACAATTGATAACCACCATACAAGTGATAACCACCATACAATTGATAACCACCATACAATTGATAACCACCATAC